>ML323972.1:12511-119961 GCA_005239505.1 Nicotiana paniculata
CCCCCCCCCCCCCCAAGTAGTTTTCTTTGAGTGCGAGGTCAACAGGGAGTAAGGAAGCACTACGACCACACTGGAGAAAATGACAGATCCGCCACTTACTTAAGATTATCTCTCTTCCTCCTTAGTTGAAATTTTCTAGTATAGCTAAAGCTAACTCTTGAATCCTTTGCAGGTATCTCCAAATCAGACAGATGATATTGAAAAACTTGTACATAGAAAATCGTATGCTCAACTAATCAGAGCATCTTTTACAAAATGAGTTGTCGACTTCACCAATTGAAGTCTTGTACATAGCAAATAATCTGCTCGGCTAATTAGAGCATCTTGTACAAAACGAGTCGTCGACTTCACTAATTAAAGTACTATATATAGAAAACAGTTAGCTCAGTTAATCGGAGCACCCAATACATATTGAATGTTGCCTTCGCCAATTGGGGTCTTGTATGTATAAAACTGCAAACTTTGCCAACAAAGCAATACGCATCGCCGCTCCGTCGCAATGGATTCCAAAAGAGAAAGTCACAAACCACGTCATCGATTCTGCCAATGGATGGCCGCAACTTAGTTTCACAGTCAAGAGTATCTTTTGGGCATGCTTTCATTTCATTTACTATTACTGACGAGTGCAAAACAGACACTTAAATTATGCCCACTATTCAAAGATAGTATAGTATAATATCATATTCACGGGGATTGGATTTAAATAGTATTCTCATAGTTTCTAGCTTGAATTCTATCCAAGAGGATCAATTGAGATTTATATGATTACTAATTAAAATTAACTAAGAATCTAAAGCTATTGGCTAGTGACTATCGAGACAAGCAATAAGCAATGAAGGTTATCAGCGGGAGAAGATAGGGTTTGACAGGATAGGTGCAAGATAATAGTTCGGGATCTAACTGTAAATAATTCACTTCAAATGTTCAAGTAAGTCTCCTGAATTAACTCAATTATTAGTTCAAACTTTTAGCAGAAACTCCTCTCTCGATTGTCTCAGTTGTACGAGATAAACCAAATTAGGCACTGTGAAGATATGCAAGAACGCGTAGTGGGTTAGTCTTCAGGAAAACAGCTCTCGATTATTCTCGTAACATGGTTTAGTAAATTACTCAACTAGCCTCTTTCTATTACTTAGTTGAACGTATAAACTCAACCAACAATATAATGCGAAGATATCACAAGTTATGCCTCTCTCTATTACAAGAACTAGTGAATATAGATGCAACAATTAAATCTTCCAAAATGCTTTAATACATAAAACTATAGTTATAATCCACAAACAATCATCAATACACCAAATCCATATAAACCTAAAGGGAAATACTCCATAGACATGGAGAAATTCTTCACAAATATAATTAAAGTATATGAAAACATAGATTCAATCCAAACTCGTGTCTTGAGTGAGGAAGGAATGATGAAATCCTTGTGTTTGTGTTCTTCCGTCTCCTCCTTAGTTTCCTTAGGTAAAAAGTATGTCAAAAGTCCAGAAAATAATGTTTTTTCATGTATTTATATCAAGTAGGTTGGGCCATGATGAAACCACCCTTTCCTAGCCGAAATAGGAAAATAGCTTTGGGAAAATTTCACAGGCACGCCGTATGGGCCGATGTGCCACATTGTGTGCTAGTGGAACTTATCAGAGAGCAAACAAAATTCATCAAGAAGCAAAAACACACTGCTGCGGCGCACCACACACCTCCCCACGCTCCGTGGCAGTGTAAATTCATAAGAGTCCGACTTCTACCTTGATTTTTGATGTCCTGACTAGGTCCTCGACCCCTGAACACGATCCCAACTTAATACCATGGGCTTTTACTCATACTTCAAAGATCCAAATAACTCGAATGAGCTCCACAAAAACTACATAGATTGGAATCACTCCTACAAGGCGTAAAACACACAATAAGTGCAAAACACTACCAATATAAGCTTCAAACACAAGTAAAGTGCAGTGAATTAGAGTGCAACACACGACTAAAATACAAGATTATAGCCTACCATCAACACCCCACACTTAAACAGTTTCTCGTCCTCGAGAAATCAAACTACACTTCATATAACACGACCTTTTTAACCAACTCTCCTAACTCATCATACCAAGAAACATTAAAAAAGATTAAGAACTCTAATGTAACATCCTTGCCTCAAGATTTGACTCAAAAGCACCACATTTTTTTCACAACCCTTTCACTTACTCTAACCAAGAGATCAACAACATTACCTTTCCTTCATGAATCAAGTGTCCTTACATAGTAATAGAGAGTATTTCCTCACACAATAAAATTTAAGAGAAATTAGGAACTCAAGATAGAAAGAATTTTCTCACTCTCAGAAATAACATTCATTTTCCACAAAAGACGTACCATAGGCTTTCCCGTAGTGTGCTACTGTACGAGTTGATCTCATTCAGTCAAGGATCAAGTAGGACTTTATGTGGTTGTAATGTAGGTTGCGGGATGAGTAGGATACATTTGGATATAAGAGTGAGTACACCTCCCTACGAACTTTAATTCATACAATTAACAGTTCAAAACCCCACACTTATGTCAAACCATAACTCCAATCAATATAAATCAACTCCCTACTTCTTTAAGCACAATTACATCAAGAGTTACCACTAAAAAGGAATATTTTTCACAACCATACAACTATTTTCTTACTTTTGCAAAACCGTGCAGCTTTCTCCTATTTTAATAAATCCACTCAAAAGCCAAACCAAACAACCCACACATTAGCTTTTACAAAGTTCATAACAAATTCAAGTGCTCACGAGAGGTAAAAGGTTCAAATCGATGGTCAATTCAATCAAATGGGTAAGGCTTGAAATGTAGTTTCCAAAGAAATAGGATTACATGCTCAAAGGTGTTAACCAAGATACAAAACAATTCGGCGGGTAAAAGTGTATAACTAGCTCAACAAAGAAATGCTGATATCACTTCCAACACTGAATAAAACTACTATTTCACTTTGCAAACACATGGGGCAAGTTTTAGACACCAAATGCAATGCACACAATAACACAAAACTTGACACACATATGGCACATAACTCACTCATGATCGGACTCATCAAGACACTCTAGTCAAAGCAGTTAAGCAAAGCTAAGATCATACCATTTAAGGTACTTATACAAGACTCAAAAATTGAGGCTAAGCATCACAACTAAAGCTCTTACTATTCTCAAGGTATAATAAAGTCAAGAGATATTGCCTTCATTTCAAATCATAGCACAAGATTTCCTACTCCTAAAAAAAACTAACTACACCCGGTTCAAAAAAACCCTTGGAAAAGAGCCACGGCAAAAAGATAAACCAAGGAGGAATTATTACACTACCTACAAAAGAAAATCTTTTTGTCTTTTTCCTTCGACTTCTATCCCTTAAGAAACCTGTAGATGATATCCATCGTCGCGAAAAATCTAAAATTTTATGTTTTCTTGTAACTCTAACTACTAAAACAAACAATTATCTCTAACTACTAGAACACATTTACATATATACATACATACATCCCCTATCCCACACTTGGTTATGGCATGTCACCATACAACACAATTAAAAAGCATAAGGTAAATGAAACTTCCCTGAACATCTATTCAGAGTCCGAGTCAAAGTCGAGCTCCATTCCTCGCACCCGAACTAATGAACGCATCTATGCAGACAACTTCTTCTCGACCTTCTTTGGGTACACCCCTCACTTATCTTTCTCGCTCACTGCAGCATTGTCATTCAGGCCCTTTTCTTTCCATTCAACACTTGCAGTTGGTTTGTTCTTTTTCTGGCCCCTTTACTACATCCATCTTAAAAGTGATAGTCTTCTTACCCACTATAAGCATGAGTATAGTTATGCGCTTCACTAAGAATGGTCTTCCTAAAATGAGGGCGACCTCCTTATTTTCCTCCATGTTTACCACTACAAAATCCACATGAAATACGAGCTTATCCACCTGAAATAACACATCTTCCACTATCCCCTCGGGTGTTATAGTCGTTTGGTCTGCCAACTGCAAAGATATGGGTGCAACCCTTATCTCTCCAATCTCTTGTAGATAGATAAAGGCATTAAATTAATTGAGTCACCATAATCACACAAGGATTTATCAAAATTAATAGTTCCTAAAGAGCAAGATATAGTAAAACTCCTTGGATCTCCATACTTTTGTGGGAGTTTATTTTGCAATACCGCGCTGCCATGCTCTATGAGCTTGACCACTGAGGTGTCCTCTATTTTCCCGTTCTTTGTTAGGATCTCTTTCAAGAATTTAGCATAACCAGACATATGTTAGAGAACTTCTATGAATGTTAAGTTTACATGAACCTGTTTCAGCACATTCATAAATCTCTCAAACTGCTTGTCCAACCTTTCTCTACATAGCTTTTGAGGGGAAAATAAAGTAGCATATTCTTTCTCTCATCACGTTCCTCCCTTCTCGAGTTTTCATCCTTATTATTTTTCTCCGCTTCCATATGGACTTTCTTCTTCTTGTCAACATCACTTTTCAGTTGCTCCCCACTTTTCTTTTCAAGTTTCATATCTTTTTGGATAGGGGTGAGATCTTTCAACACTTACCCACTTCTCAAAGTTATAGCATTCACTGTTTCTTTTGGGATTTATTTTAGTAGCAGCAGGGAGATTTTCTTGAACCCTCTCAGGTAATATTGTTGCAATCTGTCCCACTTGCTTCACTAAATTTCGAATTGCTACCCCTTGTACTTCAAATCCTTCATCAGTTTTCACAATGAAGGCCTTCATGAGATCTTCTAGGCCTGACTGATTGGGCTGTTGAGGCTGAATTTGGTGCCTTAGCTGATTCATAAAAGCAAGAACTCCTTGTCCCAGGATCCTAGGATTGTTTTGTTGCCATGAATTTGCAGTACCCCCAAGTAAACTCCATGAAAAATCGGGATGCTTCTGACCCATTGCATTAAAAGTATAGTTTCCCACAACATTCACTTCCTCAGATGAGGCTTTTTACTCATGAGTAAGGTGTCTTCTTCCACATATATCACAAGTTGCATAAGGCTCATTTTGTAGCATGGCTATTGTCAGCTTTCGTATTTCTTTAGCCAAAGCATCAAGCTGCACCTACAAAGATGTATTAGCATCGATTTGGTGAACACCCGTTGATCTCCTTCCTTCAGCACTCTTGGAGGGCCATTAATTAGCATTTTCAGATAACTCATCAAGAATTTTAACTATCTCCTCTAGAGTCTTCTTCATCAAATGGCCTCCAACTGCATTGCTCAATGTTCTATGTGAGTCCAACATCAATCCTTCCCAAAAGTCCTGGAGTTGCATCCACAGTTCAATTCCACTATGTTGACACTTTCTTACTATCTCCTCAACCCTCTCCCACACTTTAAAACAAATTCATTCTCTTTCCGGGCGAAGTTATTGATTTATCGTCTAAACTTTTCCGTCTTAGCTGGGGAGAAATATTTAAGGAATTTTCTGGTCATCTAATCCCATGATTCTAATCGATCCCGTGGGCAAGCTTCAAAGCCACTGCTTCGCATCATCTTTAAGTGAAAAGGGCAATGCCCTTAAGTACACTACATGTCGTGACACCCCATTATACTTAAAGGTGTTCATAATCTCCTCGAAGTCCATAGATGTGTGTTTGGATCTTCGTTCAACATCCCACTCAGGACACAACAGTTCCGAATAGTTTGAAGCAACCCCTACATCAATCAAACATTTTAGCTGCTATTGGAGGTGGTTTAATACTTGATAATCCTTGTTTGTAGACCAGTCTAGCATAATACCCAAGTGGTCTCCCAGACCCAGGAGCTGTATTTGCAAACTGAGATGCAGCCAAAGGTTGATGTTCTCTGACCCCTCTCTCCTTTATAGATAATCTGTGCATCTCTAGTGGCTGCTTCCTCAGCATCCCGTGCAGCTTGTTCTCGTTGTTGGGCGGCCTCTCTTGCAGGCAAATCTACCTTTTCATCACTGTTTCTAGCAATCATTTCTTTCGTTGAGGGTTGCCCAATCTTTTCTAATGTCTCAGTGAGATTTTGTTTCCTTTCTTAGCTTTCACAATTGTTTTTCTAAGTGTTGGTCGTATGGTAGCACTTCTTTTGCAAAAGCTCGAGTCAGACACCATTATTAATTTGTAACATGCGCACAGTCAAAGAACACCAAACATAAAAAGAGAAAAAAATTTCTGAATTATATCTACAAACTATTTCAATCACTATTGATTTCCAATCCCCGGAAACGACACCAAAATTTGACGAGCGAAAAACACACTTAAATTATGCTCGCTAATCAAATATAATATAGAATAATATCGTATCCACATGGACTGGATTTAAACAGTATTCTCATAGTTTCTAGCTTGCTATCCAAGAGGATCAACAATTTACATTTATATGATTTCAAATTAAAATTAACTAAGAATCTAAATCTATTGACTAGTTGCAAGATAATTTTTCGGGATCTAACATTATATAATTCACTTCTAATGTTCAAGTGAGTCTCTCGAATTCACTAAATTAATAGTTCAAACGTTCAGCAGAAACTCCTCTCTCGATTAAGTCTCAACCTCACGAGATGAACCAAATTAAGGATTGTGAAGACATGCAAGAATGCGTAGTGGATTAGTCTTTAGGATAACCTCTCTCGATTATTCTCCTAACTAGGTTTAATTAATGATTCAACTAGTCTCTTTCGATTTTGTAGTAGAACCTATGAACTCAACCAACAATATAATGCAAAGATATCACAGATTATGCCTCTCTCGATAACATGAACTAGAGAATATAGATGCAACACTTAAATCTTTCAAATCGCTTCAATACATAAAACTAGAGTAATAATTCACAAAAAATCATCAATAAACCAAATCCTTCAAACCCTAACGGGAACTACTCCTTACGTATGGAGAAATTCTTCATACATATAATTAAACTTTAGGAAAACATAGATTCAATCCAAACTCGGGTCTTGAGTAAGGAAGGAATAATGATGTCACGACCCCAAATTACAACTGGCCGTGATGACGCCTATCATGATACTAGGCTAGCAAATTTACTGAAAAAATAATGGAATGAGTTTTCCATTTAATACATCAAGTATCCAAAATTTTCAAAATAATTATGTTTCTTAAGCATTTCAAATACAATAAAAATTACTAGAACATCTAAGCACAGTCCCAACATCTGGAGTCAACCGTCATGAACATCTAAGAAGTGATACAGTCTAATACAAATCCTCTAATACAACAAGTCTGGGAAGTATAGCACAAATGATAGAATAGGAAGGAGAAAGAGTAGTGCTGCAGATGCCGAGCAGCTACCTCACAATCTCCGAACAAAGCTCCAAATGGGGTAGCTTAACTATCGCTCTGCCCCGATACCTGAATCTGCACACAAGGTGGAGGGAGTAACGTGAGTACGCCAACTCAATAAGTAACCACAGTATCGAAAAACATGAGTGTAGTGACGAGCATTTATAAACCATGTAAAGCCATATAATAAGTGATTGTAGAAATAAATAAATCAAGTCAGGAATAAATTTCCAAGTATTTCACAAAATTCCAATTTCCATTTAAAAATCTCGTGTAAAAACATTTACCCAATATTTATCATCAGAGGCTCAGTGTAAAGAAGACTGAAAAACAATAGTTTCATAAAATATAAGCCCCTCGGGCACAATATCACTCACAATAAAGCCTCTCGGGCAAGCCTCTCAGCCACTCGTTACTCTACTCTCATAAGTCAATTCTCACACTCAGCACTCTCACTCATCAAGTACCACATAACAACTGTTGCGCCGTACAACCTACTCCAATATATATATATATATATATATATATATATATATATATATATATATTGCTGTGACATGCAACCCGATCCATATATAATATATATTTCTCTGGCGTGCAACCCGATCCATATAACATACGCTGCGGCATGCAACCCTATACATATAATAGTCGACTGCGCTCATTGGGGGTGTACAGACTACTGGAGGGGCTCCTTCAGCCCAAGCGCTATATTTTTTACGGCGTGTAGCCCGATCCAATATATATATATATATATATATATATATATATATATATATATATATATATATATATATATATATATATATATATATATATATATATATATACATATATATATATATTCTCTTGGCATGCAGCCCGGCCCATACATAATGTATATTGATGCGGCGTGTAGACCGATCCACATATAATACATATATATTGCTGCGGCGTGCATCCCGGCCGATACATAATATATATATTGATGCGCGGCGCAGCCCGATCCATATGTAATATATATAACATATCTATTGTTTCAGTGTGCATCCCGATCCATAAACATCCTCACATACTCGGCTCTCGACCTCATTACATATATATGCATAACTATCCTAGCATACTCGACCCTTGGCCTCATTACATATATATATTGCTGCGGCGTGCAGGCCGATCCACAACTATCCTCACATACTCAGCTCTCGGCCTCACTCAGTCTCCCTCACAAGCCACTTGGTAGTTCATCTAAACTCACGAGACTCAGCCCAAAATACTTTTCAGAGTTTTTGAAGTAGTGTGATAGCGGTGAAAATAACAACAAGTAGGAAACATGACTAAGTTCACAGATGTTCTATCAGGACAGTGGTGGAATAGTGTAAAAGTACCTCTGAGGGTCTAAATAGGTCGGCACAAGGCCCCAAACATGGCTCACAGTCCATAACAAGTATAAACTTTTGAAAGACAGGATGTCATAAGGATTCAAATCGAATACACGGATTAATAGTCACTACGAGATGGACCAAGTAACAATCCCTATCGGTGCACTCCCCCACGCTCGTCACCTAGCGTGTCCGTCACCACATTTATCAACACAATATCAAATAACGGGGTGTCATACCCTCAGGTTTAGAGTTACGATTGTTACTTACCTCAAAACAGCCTAAAAGCTACTTCGCGATGCGCTTGCCCCTCGAATTGGATCCAAATGCTCCGAATCTAACCAAAATCAGATTAACATCATCAATATACGCTAACGGAACAAAACCCAATCGAAAGATATAAATTTTAACACAATTCTCAAAATTCGGCCAAAACCTAGCACCGGGCGCACGTCTCGAAATTCAATAAAATTTACATCACTAGAACCCTCATCATCCCACGATTCTGTACATACCAAAAACTCCACAATCGGACCATAATTGCCCACTCAAATCGCCAAAAGAATTTCCAAGTTTTCTCCCCATTTTTCCCAACCTTTTTCCGCTTTAATTCTTCAAATAAAAGCCTAACCCGTTACAAAATAATATATACACGAGTTTTATAATCCGGGAACTTACCTCCACTGAAGACCTTCGAATTCCCCCTTCAATTGGCTCTCAGACAAGCTCAACCCACATGCAACAATGGAAGAAATGACAAAATATTCGCGGAGGCACCTTTATTTACGGTTCTGCCTAGTTAATCTGCACCTGCGGACAAATCCACGCACCTGCGGATCCGTACCTACGGTCCCAGGTGTGCACCTGCGAAATCCCACTAACAGTCCAATTCTCGCACCTGCTGTCACGCCCCAAAATCCCACCATCGGGCCGTGATGACGTCTAATGTTGAATCCACTAGACAAGCCAACATGTATAAATAAACTAGAATATAGGTAAAATCTTTGGTCGGACATACCCTGAAACTTTAGGTCAAATCCATTTTTGGATCACTTTTTTCGGGGTTAATATGACCTTCTTTCCTATGCATTTATTGGTCCATCTTTATTCCATTTCATATATGTCTGAGGATCCGCATAGCCCTCGACTTATGTGTTACTTATCCATTCCTACTTTTTTTATGCAAATGTTGGTGACTGGAGATAACTCTCTTCAATTATTCCTGGGATGGGAGGGAGTAGGTCTTGCTTCATATTTGTTAATTCATTTCTGGTTTACACGACTTTAGGCAGATAAAACAGCTATAAATCTATGCTTGTCAATCGAGTAGGTGATTTTGGATTAGCTCCTGGGATTTTGGGTTGTTTTACTCTATTTCAAACAATACACTTTTCAACCATTTTTGCTCGTGTTTAACATCAATTTAATAGGATAAACTAAACGGCTCACAATTTAATAGCCGAAATAAATATGGTTTCAAGCTAAATAAGGACAACATATTACATCGACGCATAATTTTCCCAAAACCTGGAGTCACAAACTCACGAAATGTCTACAAGAGTGCTAAATACAAGTCAGAAAAGAGAATACATAGCTGTCTATGAAACTAGAGGAAGAAAAACAAGACAGAAGTGAAATCAAGGGACAGAAGAGACGCCAAGGCCCACTAACGCCAGCGGGTATACCTTGAAGCCTCTAGGATAAGCTGGAAGACACTCCCACAAATGATGTCCTCCGGGTCCGGCTGCATAATCTGCACAACATAAAGAAGTGCAGGTGTAGCATCAGTACAACCGACCCCATGTACTGAGTAAGTGCCGAGCCTAACCTCGGCGAAGTAGTGACGAGGCTAAGATTATGCGTCGATGTAATATGTTGTCCTTATTTAGCTTGAAACTCACGAAATGTCTACAAGAGTGCTAAATACAAGTCAGAAAAGAGAATACATAGTTGTCTATGAAACTAGAGGAAGAAAAACAAGACAGAAGTAAAATCAAGGTACAGAAGAGACGCTAAGGCCCACTAACGCCAGCGGGTATACCCTGAAGCCTCTAGAATGAGCTGGAAGACACTCCCACTAATGATGTCCTCTGGGTCCGGCTGCATAATCTGCACAACATAAAGAAGTGCAGGTGTAGCATAAGTACAACAGACCCCATGTACTGAGTAAGTGCCGAGCCTAACCTCGGCGAAGTAGTGACGAGGCTAAGACACGACAACAACATGTACCTGTGCAGTTCTAATATATATATATATATATATATATATATAAACAATGGAAAAGAAATACTGGAAGTAATCCATCAATAAGGGAAGGGGAACATGCTGTGGGGAGATAACAGTTTCATATAAAAAGTCTTAAACAAAGAAAGGAACAACAAGGTCAGAATATCAATAAGGACAAAAAATCACAAGCTTGCACGGCAGCACCCTTCGTGCCTTTACTCTTGTCCTCACTACGCAATGTATAATATAATCAATGTAAATCATGGCACAGCATCACCCTTCGTGCTTTTACTCTTTTTCCTCACAGTATAATCAATAAATATCGGTACGCAATGGAAAATCGTACGGCACGGCATCACCCTTCGTGTTTTATAATCTTTCCTCACTCTGTAATCAATGAATATCAGTACGGAATGGTACATCATACGTCACGGTATCACCCTTCGTGCTTTACACTCTTTCCTCACAATATCAAACAATGCACGGCATCACCCTTCGTGCTTTAACACTCTTCCTCACCCAAACAACAATCACTAACAAGGGCAAGGGAGTAAGCAGAATAGAAATAAAAATCCCGGCAAGGGAACAATAACAGAAATCTCAGCATCCCAGCAGGGGAGACAATATCAAATAATGTACGGCATCACCTTTCGTGCTTTACTCTGATACTCACCAAAACAAGTGAACGGCATCACCCTTCGTGCTTTAACACTCTTCCTCACCCAAACAACAATCACAAACAACGGGCAAGGGAGTAAACAGAATAGAAATAGGAATCCCGGCAAGGGAACAATAATTAAATAATTAAATCCCAGCAAGGGAACATCAATTAAACAAATAAATCCCGGCAAGGGAACAATACAATGATGACCCGGCAAGGGTATATTTCAATAACTCTTCCTCTTTCTTTCACTTTCATTTCCATGATTTATTCTATCACTTGAGCCAATGATCCAAAGGATGTAATTATCTCATATTTCTTCATCATTCGTTTTACAATTTGAGCCAATGCTCCAAAGGATGTAATTATCTCATATTCCTTCATCATTCGTTTTACAATTTGAGCCAATGCTCTAAAGGATGTAATATCTCATATTTCTTCACCATTCATGTTACAATTTGAGCCAATGCTCCTCGAAATTTAAAGATCAAAATTCCCTTCATATGCTCCTTACAACATATAGAAATCATCAATTAAGCATGGAAGTTACAACACAATCGGAATATTCGCAATAATAAGACTCACGGTCATGCTAGACGCCAATGTATAGATACTCGTCACCATGCCTATAAATCGTACTCTACAATTAGCAAGTAGCAAACAAGACTCAACTCCCATTCCCTTAAGCTAAGGTTAGACCAAACACTTACCTCGGGTCCAAAATATAGCAATCAACCCTCTAACACCGCCTTTCCTTAGAATTCAACTCCGGAATGGTATTATTTAGGCATAATCAACTCAAGTATATCAATAAGGATTCAATAATTCAATTACATAGCCTAATTACCCATCTCCATGCATTCTTTCAAAATAACAAAATTTGACCCCGGGCCCGCTTGGTCCAAACACGAGGCTCGGAGCAAAACCACGTCACCTATTCACCCACGAGCCCGAATATATAATTTATTTTTAAATTTCACCCCAAAACGAGGTCTAAATCTAGAAAATTCAATAGGGCCTAACTCTACCCAAATTTCCAATTTTCTACTCTAATTTGCATGTTTTAGGCTTAGGAATTCATTAAATATAGATGAAAAATGAAGGAAATGAGTTAAAATTCACCAACCCAAGAAGTTTTGATGAGGGATGGCTTCAATGGATGCCTAAGGGCTTTGGAGAAGAAGAAGTTTGTTATTTTTTATAAAAATCCCGTAGTTGCTGGTTCTAGAAATATTTATATACCACTGGGCAAAATTACCCTTCGCAATCACGGATGGGAGGTCGCGTTCGCGAAGGGTAAACTGGACAGACCATCGTGACCGCAGAAGGGAGGATGCGATCGCAAATAGTAAGAAAAACTGGGGTCCATAAGTTGACTTACGCGAACGCGTGGGACATCACGCGAACGCGATAAAGGAGACCTGTAAAGCTATGCGATCGCGGTCAACCGTACGCGAACACGAAGAGGAAAATAGGGCTAAGCCCTCAGAGTCGCGATCACAAGGGAATGGACGCGAACGCGATGAAGGAAAACTTAAAGCTTCACGAACGCGGAAGAGGCTTCGCGATTGCGAAGAACAAATAGACCTGCAACAGCTGAAGCAAAAGTACGGAATGGATAATAAAATAGGTGATGACCCTTTGGGTCCTCACATTCTCCACCTCTAAAAGAACTGTTTGTCCTCGAACGGTCAAAATCAAGATGTACCTGAGTCGGCAAATAAATGAGGGTAACGGCTCCGCATATCGGACTCGGACTCCTAGGTCGATGCCTAAGGAGGCTGACCTCTCCATTGAACATGAATAGAAGGGAAACTCTTGGATCTCAACTGATGAACCTGCCGGTCTAGAATAGCTACCGACTCCTCCTCATAAGATAAGTCCTTGTCAAACTGGACAGTGCTGAAATCTAATACGTGGGCTGGATCGCCGTGATACCTCTGAAGCATGGACACATGAAAAACTGGATGCACGAGTGATAAGCTAGGTGAAAATGTAAGTATATAAGCCACCTCTCCCACTCGATCAAGAATATCAAATGGACCAATGAACCTAGGGCTAAGATTGCCCTTCTTCCCAAATCTCATCACGCCCTTCATAGGCGACACTCGGAGCAATACTCGCTCACCAATCATAAAAGCCACATCTCGAACCTTGCGATCTGCATAACTCTTTTGCCTGGACTGAGCTGTACGAAGCCTATCCTGAATGATCCTGACCTTGTCCAAGGCCTCCTGAACCAAATTTGTACCCAACAACCAAGCCTCTCCCGGCTCAAACCATCCAACCGGAGATCGACACCTCCTACCATACAAAGCCTCACAAGGAGCCATCTGGATACTCGACTGGTAGTTGTGGTTGTAGGAAAATTGTGCTAAAGGAAAGAACTGATCCCATGAGTCTCCAAAGTCAATAACACATGCTCGGAGCATATCCTCTAATATCTGAATAGTGCGCTCGGATTGTCCATCCGTTTGAGGATGAAATGTTGTGCTCAACTCCACTTGGGTGCCTAACTCTCGCTGAACTGCTCTCCAAAAATGCGAGGTAAATTGCGCGCCCCGGTCTGAAATGATAGATACCGGCACACCATGAAGGCGAACAATCTCCCGGATATAGATCTCAGCTAACCTCTCGGATGAATAGGAGACTGCCACAGGAATGAAATGCGCTGACTTGGTCAGCCTATCAACAATGAACCAAACTGCATCGAAATTCTTCCGGGTCAATGGAAGTCCAGTAACGAAGTCCATAGTGATCCGCTCCCACTTCCACTCGGGAAGCTCAATCCTCTGAAATAAACCACTAGGCCTCTGATGCTTATACTTAACCTGTTGATAGTTCAAACACCGCGCCACATATGCCACAATATTCTTGTTCACTCAACGCCACCAATAATGCTGCCGCAAATCCTGATACATCTTTGCGGCGCCCGGAGGAATAGATTATCGGGAACTATGGGCCTCCTCTAAAATCAACTCTCGAATCCCATCAACATTGGGCACACAAACTCACCCCTGCAATCTAAAAACACCATAATCAGCTAAGGTTACCTGCTTGGCACCTCTGCGCTGCACCGTGTCTCTAAGGACACACAAATGGGGATCATCAAATTGCCGATCACGGATACGCTCCAATAATGAAGAACGAGCGACCGTACAAGCCAACACTCGACTAGGCTCAGAAATATCCAACCTCATAAATCGATTGGCCAAAGCCTGAACATCCTAAGCAAGCGGCCTCTGATTGACCGGAATAAAAGCAAGACTGCCCATACTATCTGACTTCCTACTCAAAGCATTGGCCACCACATTGGCCTTCCCCGGGTGATATAAGAGTGTAATATCATAATCCTTTAAAAACTCTAACCACCTCCTCTTCCTCAAATTAAAATCCTTTTTCTTGAACAAGTATTGAAGAATCTTATGATCCGTGAACACCTCACACGCCACGCCATATAGATAGTGCCTCCAAATCTTCAATGCGTGGACAATGGCTGCAAACTCCAAATCATGCACTGGATAGTTCTTCTCATGAATCTTCAACTGCCTCGAAGAATAACCAATGACCTTGACATCCTGCATCAACACTGCACCAAGCCCAATATGGGAAGCATCGCAATAGACTGCATATGGCCCTGAACCTGTGGGCAAAACCAATACCGGTGTCGTAGTCAGAGCTGTCTTGAGCCTCTGAAAGCTTGCCTCACACTCGTCCGACCATTTGAACTGGGCACCCTTATGGGTCAACCTGGTCATCGGGGCTACAATAGATGAGAACCCCTCCACGAACCGACGATAGTAACCTGCCAATCCCAAGAAACTCCGAATCTCTGTAGCTGATGCTGGTCTAGGCCAGTTCTTGACCGCCTCAATCTTCTTCGAGTCAACCTGAATACCCTCTACTGATACGACATGACCCAGGAATGCAACTGAACTCAACCATAACTCACACTTCGAAAACTTTGCATATAGCTGACTATCCTTCAGAGTCTGAAGAACCACTCAGAGATGTTGCTCGTGCTCTTCCTGACTGTGGGAGTATATCAATATATCATTAATGAATACTATCACGAACGAGTCCAAATAAGGCCTGAACACTCGGTTCATCAAATCCATAAAATCTGCTGGGGCATTTGTCAACCCAAACGACATGACCAAAAACTCGTAATGCCCGTACCGAGTGCGGAAAGCTGTCTTAGGGACATCGGATGCCCTAATCCTCAACTGATGGTAGCCAGATCTCAAGTCTATCTTTGAAAATACCTTGGCACCCTAAAGCTGATCGAACAAATCATCAATTCTCGGCAGTGGATACTTCTTCTTGATTGTAACCTTGTTCAATTACCGGTAATCAATGCACATCCTCATCGAACCATCATTTTTCTTCACAAACAATACTGGAGCATCCCAAGGAGAAATGCTGGGCCTAATGAAACCCTTCCCAAGCAAATCCTGCAACTGTTCCTTCAACTCTTTCAACTCTGGCGGGGCCATGCGATACGGCAGAATAGAAATGGGCTGGGTTCCCGGAGCTAACTCAATACAAAAATCAACATCCCTGTTGGGTGGCATACCCGGCAGGTCAGCAGGGAAAACCCCTGGAAACTCATGAACCACTGGCACCGACTCCAGGGAAGGAACCTCGGCGCTAGAATCACGAACATAGGCCAGATAGGCCAAATAACCCTTCTCGACCATACGCCGAGCCTTTACGTACGAAATAACACTACGGGTAGAATGACTAGGAGTTCCCTTCAACTCCAAGCAGGGTAAATCCAGCAAGGCTAAGGTCACCGTCTTGTCATGACAATCAAAGATAGCATGATACGGGGATAACCAGTCCATCCCTAATATAACGTCAAAGTCGACCATACCTAAAAGCAACAAATCAACACGGATCTCGAGACCTCCAATAACCATAACACAAGAACGATGGACTCGATCGACCACGATAGAATCACCCACCGGTGTAGATACATAAAAAGGAACACTCAGTGGATCACTAGGCAAGACAAGGTATGGTGAAAAATAAGAGGACACATACAAATACGTAGACCCTGGATCAAATAGCACTGGAGCATCTCTGTCACAAACCCGAATAGTACCTGTAATGACTTCATCGGAAGACTCAACCTCTTGCCTGGCTGGAAGAGCATAATATCGGGGTTGGGGCCCACCACCCTGAACCACATCTCTGGGACGGTCGGTTGATGGGTGGCCTCCACCTCTGGCGGCCTGAGCTCCACCTCTATGACCTGTACCTCCACCTCTAGCACCTCTACCCCCACCTCTAGCTGGCTGGGGCAGGCTGTGGAACACCTGGTGCTTGTACCATAGCACGAGAACCCTGATGCTGCGAACTACCTGGTGCTCGAGGGAAAAATCTGGCAAGGTGACTCGGATCGCCACAAGTGTAACAAGACCTCGGCTGCTGAGGGAACTGAGTCTAACCCCGTCGACCTGAATGACCACCTCGGAAACTCTAATACGGTGGTGCACTGAAGGGAGCTGGTGGGGCACTGTAAGGCTGCTGATCAGAATAGTGCATCTAAAACCACGACCACCTAAAGTACCATGGGAAACCTGGAGAGCTGACTGGAAGGGTTTGGGAGGATGACCTCTGCCTGAAGAATCCCTGCCCCCAGATGAGGCTCCACTGAAACGACCAAAATGACGGGGCCTCTTGTCAGCCCCTTGACCACCACCCTGTGACATAATCATCTCAATCCTCCTGGCCACATTGGCCGCATCCTGGAACGGTATATCTGAACCTGACTCCCTAGCCATCTAAAGTCTGATAGGCTGGGCCAATCCCTCAATAAATCTCTGAACCCTCTCCCGATCAGTGGGAAGTATCATAAGAGTATGTCGGGCTAGAGTGATGAACCTGGTCTCGTACTGAGTGACGAACATAGATCCCTGCTGGAGACACTCAAACTGCCTCCGAATGTCCTCTCTCTGAGTAATGGGAAGGAACTTGCCCAAAAATACCTCTGAGAACTGAGTCCAAGTCAAAGGTGTAGATCCAGCTGGTCTAGCTAAGCAATAGTCTTTCCACCAACTCTTTGTTGTGCCAGATAACCGAAAAGTAGTGAAGTCAACTCCGTTGGACTCCACTATGCCCATGTTCCGAAGAACCTCATGGAAGCTTTCCAAATAATCCTGGGGTCCTCTGATGGTGAACCAGTAAAAGCAGCAGTGAATAACTCAGTGAACCTGTCCAGTCTCCACAAAGCATCTGCTGACATAGCTGCTCCCTCTACTACTGGTGCTGAAATACCCGGCTGAGCTACTCCTGCTGGCTGAGGTTCCGGAGTCTGAAACTGTGGAGCTAGCTGCTTTGGCACACAGGCGGGAGGATTCTAGGCACCTCTCCCAGCCTGAGAGACGGTTGGTGTTGTAGGAAGAAGACCCGCCTGTGCTACACTTTCCATGAGTCCGACTAGACGGATAAGAGCGTCCTGAAGCACTAGGGTAGCTATAAACCCCTCTAAGACCTGAGCTGGTCCAACTGGGACTACCGAAACTGGGACCTCCTCGTCAGACTCGACCTGAGGGTCCTCCACTGGGGCTGCTGCTCTAGGCTGAGCCCGGCCCCGGACTCGGACTCTAGCACGGCCTCGTCCTCGACCTCGAGTAGGAGCTGTAGCAGGACTGTTAGGCTGCTGAGCGAAACCAATGGAAGCACGCGTCCTCGCCATCTGCGACAGAATAGAATAGAAACTCAATCAGTACTCGGAATTCATAGCGCACGACAGAGAAGAAAATAAATATGGAGGCATCCTAACTTCGCAGCCTCTGGGGGATAAATACAGACGTCTCCGTATCGATCCCTCAGACTCTACCAAGTTGTCCGTGAGTTGTGAGACCTAAGTAACCTAGAGCTCTGATACCAACTTGTCACACCTCGAAATCCCACCATCAGGCCGTGACGGCGTCTAACATTGAACCCGCTAGACAAGCCAACGTGTATAAATAAACAATCATATTAACATCAATATAATAGGATAAACTAAACGGCTCACAATTTAACTGCGGAAATAAATATGGTTTCAAGCTAAATAAGGACAACATATTACATCGACGCATAATTTTCCCAAAACCTGAAGTCACAAACCCACGAACTGTCTACAAAAGTGCTAAATACAAGTCAAAAAAGAGAATACATAGCTGTATCTAAAACTACAGGACGAAAAAAAAGACAGAAGTGAAATCAAGGGATGGAAGAGACGCCAAGGCCCACAAACGCCAGCGGGTATAACTTGAAGCCTCTAGGCAAAGCTGGAAGACACTCCCACTAATGATGTTCTCCGGGTCCGGCTGCGTAATCTACACAACATAAAGGAGTGTAGGTGTAGCAACACTACAAGCGACCCCATGTACTGACTAAGTGTCGAGCCTATCCTCGGCGAAGTAGTGACAAGGCTATGACACGGCAACAAAATGTACCTGTGCAGTTCGAATATATATATATATATAAACAACGGAGAAGAAATACAGGAAGTAATCCATTAATACGGAAGGGGAACATGCTGTGGGGAGATAACAGTTTCATATAAGAAATCTTAAATAAAGAAAGGAACAACAAGGTCAGAATATCAACAAGGACCAGAAATCACAAGCTTGCACGGCATCACCCTTCGTGCTTTTAGTTTCGTCCTCACTATGCAATGTATAATGTAATCAATGTAAATCATAGCACGACATCACCCTTCGTGCTTTTAGTTTCGTCCTCACTATGCAATGTATAATGTAATCAATGTAAATCATAGCACGACATCACCCTTCGTGCTTTTAGTTTCGTCCTCACTATGCAATGTATAATGTAATCAATGTAAATCATAGCACGACATCACCCTTCGTGCTTTTACTCTCTTTCCTCACACTATAATCAATAAATATCGGTAGGGAATGGTACATCGTACAACATGGCATCACCCTTCTTGCTTTACACTCTTTCCTCACAGTATAATCGATGAATATCGGTATGGAATGGTACATCGTATGGCATGGTATCACCCTACGTGCGTTACACTCTTTCCTCACAATATCAAACAATGCATGGCATCACCATTCGTGCTTTAACACTCTTCCTCACCCAAACAACAATCACAAACAAGGGCAAGGGAGTACACATAATAGAAATAGAAATCCCGACAGGGGAACAATAAAAGAAATCTCAACATCCCAGCAAGGGAGACAATAACAAACAATGCACAACATCACCCTTCGTGCTTTACTCTCATACTCACCAAAACAAGTGCACGACATAACCCTTCATGCTTTAACACTTTTCCTCACCCAAAAAAACAATCACAAACAATGGGCAAGAGAGTAAACAAAATAGAAATAGGAATCCCGACAAGGGAACAATAATTAAACAATTAAATCTCGACAAGGGAACATCAATTAAAAATTTAAATCCGGCAAGGGAACAATACAACGATGACCCGACAAGGGTATATTTCAATAACTCTTCCTCTTTCTTTCACTTTAATTTCCATGATTTATTCTATCACTTGAGCCAATGCTCCAAAGAATGTAATTATCTCATATTCCTTCATCATTCGTTTTACAATTTGAGCCAATGCTCCAAAGAATGTAATTATCTCATATTCCTTCATCATTCGTTTTACAATTTGAGCCAATGCTCCAAAGAATGTAATTATATCATATTCCTTCATCATTTGTTTTACAATTTGAGCCAATGCTCCAAAAGATGTAATATCTCATATTTCTTCACCATTCATGTTACAATTTGAGCCAATACTCCTCGAAATTTAAAGATCACAATTCCCTTCACATGCTCCTTACCACATATAGAAATCATCAATTAAGAATGGAAGTTACAACAAAATCGGAATATTCGCAATAATAAGACTCACGGTCATGCTAGACGCCAATGTATAGATACTCATCACTATGCCTATACACCGTACTCTACAATTAGAAAATAGCAAACAAGACTCAACTCAGAAAAACAATTTTACTCAAAAATTCATTTCTCGGGCTTGGGACTCAAAATTCGATTCCGGGCAAACGCCCAAGTCCCATATTTTCCTACGGAACCTCCAGGACCGTCAAATCACGGGTTCGGGTCCGTTTACCCAAAATGCTGACCATAGTCAAATTTATTCATTTTAATATCAAATCTTAGCATTTTTCACAGAATTTCACATTTAAGCTGTCCGACTACGCACCCGGACTGCACACACAAATCGAGGCAACTACATATGAGGTTTTCAAGGCCTCGAAAGTACGGAATGGGTAATAAAATAGGTGATGACCCTTTGTGTCGTCATACCTGCGATCATTTTTCCACACATGCGGCTTCGCGGGTGCGGCCCACGCTTCGCACCTATGGACTCTTCCTGCGTAGCCTCTTTTAGAACATGTCCAAGATCCTTCGCACCTGTGGCTCCCCATCCGCAGGTGCGGCCACACCAGAAGATTCACACCAGCAGCTGTTTGCTGCAAATTTCCTAAGTCCAAACCTCCGCTAACCATCTGAAATCAATCCCGAGCCCCTCGGGGCCCCAAGAAAACATACCAACACACCCCATAGCATCATTCAAACTTAGTCGAGCCCTCGAAACACCAAAAACAACGCAAAACCCCAAAATCACATCAAATTCAAGCCCATGAATTTTGAAATTTCTAAATTTCGCCAAAGATGCCGAAACCATCCAAAACACATCCGATTGACCTGAAAATTTGCACATATATCCAAAATGACATTACAAACTTGATCCAACCTTCCGAATTCCATTCCGACCCCGATAGCCTATTTTCCATTGCCGACCGGAAATCGCCAAAAACTAAATTTTGCCAATTCAAGCCTGATTCTACATCGGACATCCAAACTCCAATTCGAACACACTCCTAAGTCCCAAATCACCTAACGAAGCTATCTAAAATATAAAATCTGCAATCCAAAATCGTTTACCAATAAGTCAACTTTCGGTTGACTTTCTCACTATTGAACCAAGATAAGAGACTAATTGTCTCATTTCTCTCCAAAAATTGCTGTGAACCCGAGCCAACCAATCTAACACAACATAATGAAGCTGAACCATATATAATGAAGTAGAAACATGGGAACAGGGCTAAACTCTCCGAACGACTGACCGTGTCGTTACATCCTCTCCCACTTAAACATACGTTCGTCCTCGAACGTGCCAAGAGTTGTTCTCCAACACCCTCGAACTGCAGCGTAGCCTACCATTCACATACTCAGGGTGATCCCACGTCACCCTATCCCATATAGGTCCAATAACACAACACATTTGAAATTTCGAAATCCAACCTGAGCCATAAACCTTAGAACCAAATTCCACTTCTGAAGTAATACACAAGATCAAAATTCAACAACAATAAACTGAACAGGTCTGAACTTGCCGGATTAAGCCATATACGCACCCCAGATGAAATCACATAATACACCGCATGACTCAACCACTCATAGCGATAACTCTTAACCACAATAACTGCTCGGGCAACTCATTACTGGTACATAACCTCTTATCAAGAAATGCCTCGCTCTAACACCTTCACATACTGCCGATGATAAAAGAAACACGTAGAAACTAGAAAACATTCGTCCGATCAGTCAAACATGAAGCTCCCCCTTCCCAAACAGGAAATATAAGAGATTTCTAAGCTGACTCCCGATATTTTTCCTTCCACAGCTGTACACACTTCTAACAATATTCATTCTATGTCCAATGACATGTTCTCGTCCAACACGACCACTCTGATGACATGACACATCGATAAAATTAGGTTATAACCTATACAATTCGTGCTCTCAATAGAAACATCCCAACGTAATCAAATTATATGAAAGATTCACACGAAAGGATTATCCTGCCATTTAACAAGTATCATCACAACATCAGGCTAAAAGCCAGGCACACATCGCAAAAATCAATACACATGAATCCAATACCAAAGGTCATACCCCTACATAATCTCTGCTACACTGCAGGATCTCATCCAAATGCTGGTCCACATGAAATACTACAAGCCACCTGGCTCAAAATCAATAACAATTCGAAATTCGTCATCAAGAACTCAAAGTGCGCTACCATAACCACGGAGAAACCGAATGATACCATGCCATACGAATCAGAAACTGCACAATCAATATGTCTCAATCCCGTAATACTCAATACTTACCTTACTCAAATCTAGCTTTAAAGACCGATTAGAACCGCACCATGTGTGCATATAACCAATAATCACCACTCCCCGCAACAGCAAAGGGTAATTCATAGATCACTCCAGAACATGAATAAACTCAATCACAATCAAATGGTACATTCCTCATCAATAGAGATTCGGAGTCATCAATTCCGACCCGGTGCAGAACACACACTTATGCGGGCCTACCAATGACCCTGAATCAACTCTGGTAACTCAAAACAGATAGATAACTTACCAAAAACTTCACAATGACTAAATCATGGTACATACTAACATCCGACTAGCTTTGCTCGCATCTTCACAGTTCACTACCATAAAATAACCTGTTTATGAGAACTCTCAGTCTCGAAGTCCATGAAGCGCACGAATTACTATATCTGATCTGAATTCCACCGCGCGAATACATAGCACATCCCTAATACTCAATCATTCAATAGAACCCATTTACCCAATAGAGTACATTACGACATGTATCGAAGAATTTCCATTACTCGAATAATTCCCAGACTCTACTTCTACACGTCATAACTGACCTACCAATATACCTCGAACTAAAACCAATACGGCACATAATCGTGCAATCAACTTATCATTAACATACTCCCCCGCTTGGATCAAAGCCAATGATCAAGACAAACAATAACTCACAAATGCCCATGATAGCACAACCCATCTAACCACTCAAGTCATCTGCAAATCTCACATTCACCATTGTAATAGTCATGCTAACTTCCACAAGCGATCTAAACTCAATTACAACATATATCATTTACTAGTAGAAGAGAACTTACTACCCAACAACATAAGGATCACACACGCCAGGACAACACGCAGGAGATACCCCTATCGGCTTAGCTTCAAACTGATATCTCTCTCTACACTTCCGAAAATCATAACTATCACGCAATCACTACACCCTTCTGCATCTAAACACAAACAACGCCTTCCCTCGAGGCATCAAAATATGAGGTTTATGAACCTGAAGCTGATAGCAGAACTAACACTTTGAAAATTTTGCATACAATCTCTTCTCCCTCAAGGTCTGAAGCACAACTCTCAAATGCTGCTCATGATCCTCCTGAGATTGGGAATACAAAAAGTTATCGTCAATAAACATAATGACGAAACAATCTAGATAAGGCCGGAATACACGGTGCATCAAGTGCATAAAGGCTGATGGGGCATTAGTCAGCCCGAATGGTATAACCAGAAACTCATAATGACCATATCTAGTCCCGAAAGCAGTCTTCGGAAGGTCTTCCTCCAAATCTTCAACTAATGATAGCCGGAACACAAGTCAATCTTGGAAAATACCCTGGTACCCTGCAACTGATCAAACAAGTCATCTATACGACGCAAGGGATACTGATTCTTCACCGTAACCTTGTTCAGTTGCCGATAATCAATACACATACGCATAGAACCATCATTTTTCTTTACAAACAACACCGGTGCACCCCAAGGTGACACACTAGGCTTAATGAACCCCTTATCTAGGAGTTTCGGAAGCTGCTCCTTTAATTACTTTAGCTCCGCTGGTGCCATACGATAAGGTGGAATAGAAATAGGCTGAGTTCCTTGCACCAGGTGAATACCAAAATCAATGTCCCTGTCAGGTGGCATGCCTGGAAGGTCTGCAGGAAATACGTTTGGAAAGTCACAGACCGCAAGAACCGAATCAATAGTGGGAGTCTCACCACTGACATCCCTCACAAGAGCCAGATACGATAAACATCCCTTTTCAACCATATGCTGAGCCTTCAGGTAGGAAATCACCCTGCTAGGCATATAATCAGAAGAACCTCTCCGCTCAACCCTCGGACATCCGGGCATAGCTAAGGTCACGATATTAGCGTGACAATCAAGAACATCATGACACAGAGATAACCAGTCCATGCCCAATATCACATTAAAATCGACCATGCTGAGTAACAGTAGGTCCACTCGGGTCTCCAGACCCCAATAGATATCACACACGACCGATACACACAGTCCACAACAACAGTATTTCCCACCGAAGTCGAGACATGAACAGAGGTAACTAAAGACTCGCGGGGAATATCCAGAAAATGGGAAAAATATGAAGAAACATAGGAAGATGCTACCCCTGTCTACGCGTATATGCCATGATGCCATCAATGAATACAATAACAAAGGAGTGCTGATACGGCTGAAATACAGTGTTAATCAAATACACGAACTCTAATGGGGCAATGATTATCGTAGAAGAAATCACGAAGAACTCATAACTCAACAGAAAGATCCGCTTTGCTCCACAACTAAAGAACATGAGAGGTCTTCCAATACACTCACAACTCGAAGCCATTAACCAAATCGAGACATAAATCAAACACCCAATAGTGCGTGCCACATTCCCAGCCACTCCTTTTGTCACAAATCACAATCTGAACACATCTAACCATCAAATCACACTCATCACATAGGCATCTAGCCACAAAGTCCCGTCAATAAGAGCATCAACGGACATATAAGTCCCCAAATACATGTGCTCAACCAACAAAGTCTCAGCACTCAAGCCATATAATGAATCCGGCTTCAAGTCCTCCAGACTTGCCCATTACCAACATGCAAAAATCACATCTCATCTATGGAAGTCACAGGTCATCGATGCACGGCTGATACCAAGCGCTCTCGGGTATGTTCAAATACATGGAAGGAATTCAAGAGTTACGCTCTTGGCTGAACAAAATGGATTCGCACGACAAGAATTCAAGAATGTGGTATTTTCCTAAGGGTTCTGCAGTCTCTCAAAGATAAGTACAGACGTCTCCGTACCAATTCGCAAGACTCTACTAAACCTGATCATGACAGTTGAGTCCTATGTAACCTAGCGCTCTGATACCAACTTGTCATGACCCCAAATCAAAACTGCCCATGATGGCGCCTATCATGACACTAGGCTAGCCAATTTACTGAAAATAATGGAATGAGTTTTCCATTTAATACATCAAATATCCAAAATTTTCAAAATAATTATGTTTCTTAAGTATTTCAAATACAATAAAAATGATTGAACATGTAAGCACAGTCCTAACATCTGGAGTCTAATGGGGTAGCTCAACTATCTCTCTGCCCCGGTAAGACTAAGAAGTTACAGTCTAATACAACAAGTCTGGGAAGTATAGCACAAATGATAGATTAGGAAACAGAAAGAGTAGTGTTGTGAACGCCGAGCAGCTACCTCGCAATCTCCGAACAATGCTCCCAATGGGGTAGCTCAACTATCTCTCTGCCCCGGTACCTGGTGCAGGGAGTAACGTGAGTACGCCAACTCAGTAAGTAACCAAAGTATCTAAAAACATGAGTGTAGTGACGAGCATTTATAAACCATGTAAATCCATATAATAAGTGACTGTGGAAATAAGTAAATCAAGTCAGGAATACATTTCCGAGTATTTCATAAAAATGCAGTTTCCATTTAAAAATCTCGTGTAAAAACATTTACCCAACATTTATCACCAGAGGCTTAGTGTAAAGAAGAGTGAAAACCAGTAGTTTCATAAAATATAAGCCCCTCGAGCACAATATCACTCATAATAAAGCCTCTCGGGCAAGCCTTTCAGTCACTCATGACTCTACTCTCATAAGTCAATGCTCACACTCAGCACTCTCACTCATCATGTACCACGTAACAACTGCTGCGGCGTACAGCCCGCTCCAATACGTATATATATATATATATATATATATATATATATATACATATTATTGTGGTGCGCAGCCCGATCCATATATAATATATATTGTTGCGTCGTGCAGCCCGATCCATATAACATACACTGTGGCGTGCAACCTGATCCATATAATAGTCGACTGCGCTTATTGGGGGTGTACAGACTCCTAGAGGGGCTCCTTCAGCCCACGCACTATATTTGCTGCGGCGTGCAGCCCGATCCAATATATATATTATTGCGGCGCACATCCCGACAATGTATATTGCTGCGGCGTGCAGCCCGATCCACATATAATATATATATATATATATTGTTGCGGCATGCAACCTGATCCATACGTGATATATATATTACTGCGGCGTGCAACCCGATTCATATCTATCCTCACATTCTCGGCTCTGGGCCTCATTACATATATATTCATAACTATCCTCACATATTCGGCCCTTGGCCTCATTACATATATATATTGTTGCGGCGTGCAGCCCGATCCACAACTATCCTCACATACTCGGCTATCGTCCTCACTCAGTCGCCCTCACAAGCCACTTGGCAGTTCATCTCAACTCACGGGACTCAGCCCGAAATACTTTTCAGAGTTTTCAAAGCAGTGTGATAACGGTGAAAGTAAAAACAAGTAGGAAACATGACTTAACTCACAGATGTTCTACTAGGACAGTGGTAGAATAGTGTAAAAGTACCTCAGAGGGTCTAAACAGGTCGGCATAAGGCCCCAAACATGGCTCACAGCCCATAACAAGTATAAACTTCTGAAAGGCAGGATGTTATAAAGTTTCAAATCAAATACGTGGCTTAATAGTCGTTACCGGACGGACCAAGTCACAATCCCTATCAGTGCACGCCCCCACGCTCATCACCTAGTGTGTGCGTCACCTTATTTATCAGCACAATATCAAATAACCGGGTGTCATACCCTCAGGTTTAGAGTTACAATCGTTACTTACCTCAAAACAACCTAAAAGCTACTCCGCGATGCGCTTGCCTCTCGAATTGGTTCCCAAATGCTCCGCATCTAACAAAAATCAGATTAACATCATCATTACACGCTAACAGAACATAACCCAATCGAAAGATATAAATGTGAACATAATTATCGAGATTAAGCCAAAACCGAGCCCCAGGCCCTCAACTCGAAATTCGATAAAATTTCCATCATTAGAATCTTCATCCTCCCATGATTCTGTACATACCAAAAACTCTACAATCGGACCATAATTGCCTACTCAAATCACAAAAAATAATTTCCAAGTTTCCTCCCCATTTTTCCCAACTTTTCCATTCTTCAAATTACAAGCCTAATCCGTTACAAAATAACATAGACACGAGTTTTATAATCCGGGAATTTACCTCAACTGAAGACCTTTGAATTCCCCCTTTAATTTGCTCTCAAACAAGCTCAACTCGCATGCAACAATGGAAGAAATGAATAAATATTCGCGGAGGCACCTTTATATATTGTTCTGCCCAGTTAATCCGCACCTGCAAACAAATCCACGCACCTACGGTCCCAGGTGCGCACCTGCCAAATCCCACTAACAGTCCAATTCTTGCACCTGCGGCTTCGCAGGTGCAGCCCATGCTTCGCACCTGCGGACTCCTCCTGCCTAGCCTCTTTTCGCACCTGCGCAAGGTCCTTTGCACCTGCGGCATTGCACCTACGGCTCCCCATCCATAGCTACAGCCACACCAGAAGATTCACAGCAGCAACTATTTGCTGCAAATTTCCTAAGTCCAAACCTCCGCTAACCATCCGAAATCAATCCCAAGCCCCTCGGGGCCCCAACCACACCCCATAGCATCATTCAAACTTAGTCGAGCCCTCAAAACACAAAAAACAACGCAAAAACCCCAAAATCACATCAAATTCAAGCCCATAAACTTTGAAATTTCTAAATTTCGCCAAAGATGTCGAAACCATCCAAAACACATCCGATTGACCTGAAAACTTACAAACATATGCAAAATGACATTAATAACCCGATACAACATTCGGAATTCCATTCCGACCTCGATAGCCTATTTCCCACTAGTAATCGGAAATCGCCAAAAACTAACTTTCGCCAATTCAAGCTTAATTCTACATCGGACATGCAAACTCCATTCTGAACACACTCCTAAGTCCCAAATCACCCAACAAAGCTATTTGAACCATAAAATCCGAAATCCGAGGTCGTTTACCAGCAAGTCAACTTCCGGTTGACTTTTCCATTATTGAACTAAAATAAGAGACTAAGTGTCTCATTTCTCTCCAAAAATCGCTCTGAACCCGAGCCAACCAATCCAACACAACGTAATGAAGCTCAACCACATATAATGAAGTACAAAAATGGGAAATGCCGGTCGTTACAGATGAAATCCTTGTAGTTGAATTCTATCAACTCCTCCTGAGCTTCCTTAGGTCGAAAGTATGTCAAAAGTCAAGAAAATAACGTTTTCCCATGCTTTTATACCTAGTTGGGTCGGGACCGGACGAAACCACCCTTTCTTAATCGAAATAGGATAATAGCACTGGGAAAATTGCACAGTCGGTTCGCATGGGGCGACACGCCACATTGTGTGTGTGTGAACTTATTAGAGAGAGAAAAATTCAACAAGCCGCAAAAAAATTGCTGCGGCCTACCACGCGCCGTGGTAGTGTAAATTCTTCAGAGTCCGGCCTCAACCTTGATTTTTGATTTTCAGACCTGGTCCTCGACCCCCGAACACGATCCCGACTTAATTTCTTGGGATTATACTCAGACTTCAAAGCTCCAAATAGGTCGAATTACCTCCACAACATCTAAATAGCTCGAAATAACTCCTACAAGGCATAAAACACACAACAAGTACAAAACACTGCCAATTAAAGCTTCAAAAATAAGTAAAGTGCAGTGAATTAGAGTGCAACAGGCAACTAAAATACGAGATTATAGCCTACCATCAATTACTTTGAATGTTTTAACGTTTTTCTTATGCAGCTTCAAGCATGATTACGGTTTTAGTCAATCACTCCCGTGCGAAGTTTACTTTACATTTCAGCGCAAAGCTCTCCCAACAAGCGGAGACGCAGTTTACAAATCAATCTCTCCCGACAAGCAGAGACATTTCTCAGTGCAAAGCTATCCCAACAAGCGGAGACAATTTTTGAATGCTCTGACAACTGCGGAACGGTACAAAGCCCAGCAAACAAATTGGGTCAATATCAAGTATCTCATTGTCTCGGCCCCAAATAACGTCTTGCTCGCAAGCAGTCATCATCATTCCTGTATCATTTACAATGCATCTTAATATATTCTGCCTTATAATATATTGGTATCATGTATTTCATTTATTTTGCAGGAACAAACACTGCAGCGTGGACCTTTTCTTAGCAGGAGACCGAACAACAATGCTATGGGGACATCTAACCAATTAGCAGGACTAAGATCCAAGCTCATGACGATTAGTTAGACTCATAACTTTCTAATCCTTCAAATCAAGTCGCAAAATTCAAGCTATCATGAATGACCAATCTTTCGACTCCCTGTATCGTCATAATACGATACCGGGGCAATTCATGTGCTTGTCGTTCCCTCCCCCTCCGTGAAGTCTCCACTCCAGAACTACATGAGGCTTGATCCTCGTTAATCCCGAGGTATGTAAGCAATTCAAATCCAGAATACGGCCCCAAAATTCCCAAAATCATGCTAGATTCTTCCTTAACTCAATCCCGGAATTCACCATCCTCATTTCCTGCAATACTTGCCTAAAGTCAGGACAAAATTGACTTTGGTTCAATTTCTTTGCCTGAAAACTCTTTCATCGTCTCCAGTCAAAGGGGCAGCTGTTGACATCAAATTTTGACCCTCCCTTTTTAAATTAATTTATTTATAATTAATAATTTGCAATAACTATTTTCAAAGTATTTTTTAGAAATATATATATTTTATGAATTAACCAAGTATTAGTTTTAAAATTAATCACATAGTATTATTATTATGTAATTACACATATAATATTCACTATATTTAAGATTGTTAAGTAATTTTTATATATACATTACATAGATTCTATAGTTAATTTGATAAATTACTCTTTAATTTTTAGTAATTAGATTATTATGTTAAAATAAAAATTAGTGTCACAATTCAGGAAAATAATGTATTTTTATAACTAATTAACAAAATTAGAAATATATATATCATAATTATAATTCTACCACATTTATTGAAAATTTTTAAGCTTATTCAAATTAAATTCAAAAGGGAATTAAAAGACAAAGGCTACAATTGCAATTCTCAAATCAAAGACAAAATGGCCTTTTTTCAAATTACTTTAGCCCAATCTGAAAATTACCCAACCAAACACCCATATTTTTTTCTGTTGGAAATCCAAGCCATCCTATTTTCACCAATCACTACACGCCACGTCACCATCTCTTATCACTCACACAAGAAGCACAAACAAATCTGAGCCGTTTATTCCTCAAATCAACGACTCACATTTTTTCCCTGGCTTTCCTTTTAATCTAAATACCTATCTCCCATAAATCTAATCTCATCCATCCAAATTCTTCTAATCTAACGACCCCTGATTTTTTCACTTCAATCATTTCTAAAAAATCTAATCATCAAATAATCAGAGTCGTTGATCTTCAACATATCTGACGGTCACATTTCGTCTCTCACCTTTAAGCCTAGAGACCAACCCCCAATTACCCAGAAATCCTAATCATTTCCCCCTTACTCGGCCGATGTAATTTCCCAAAATGCTCTCTACCATCCTCTGCCCTAACCCATCAGTCTCCAAAAGCATGCACAATATTGTGCAAGGTTATCTCAATCGAAGCTTGAAACACCTATATGTTCCTTACTATCCACGAATCCTGCTATCCTTTTCCGTTTTGCTGACAGAATTCAAAAATCAAATCAAACCCTAAAACTCCAAATTGTTGTTACTATACTCGCCTGTTCTTTCCTCTGTATTTTCAAATCCATGGCATGCATGGTAGAATTTCTTCAGCACCATCATCAATATTTTTTTCCAGATTTGACCTTTGGATATTATGGTTTGTCCGTTTGTTCTTTTCCTTCAACCATCGATCCCTCGTCCCAGGTAAAATCGGCCCTGATTTTCCCATTTGTTTCTTTATGATTTTCACCCGATTTACTATCATAATCTATTATGCGTCACTATCTACTACTGATTTGAATTTGTGAAGTCTTAAGAGCCTTTAATGGCACTATAAATAGAATTCTTTAATGAGATCACCAACACGACGACCTAACACTAAAATCATCCACACAATGACTTAAGAGCAATTTTGAGATCAAAAGCCTAGGGTTCCTTACTATTCTTTTCCTTTTCATTTCTGAGTATTGTCGTTGATTCAAACTTGAAGTTTTTTGGGTCTTAAGCAACTAGCAGAGTATTTGTTTGTTCTGCTGCCCTTGAAAAGTTCAGTGTACTCCTAATTTCTCTCTTTTAATCTCCTTATATGAATGGTATGGACATTTTTTAGGTTTTCTGTGAACTATAGTTTCTTATGATGCTTACCATTAGCATGGAAATATTTATCTTTAGTTTGTGACAATATGTTGTATGTCTATGGTCAGATGTCCTACCTCTTGAATCTTTAATTAATAATTGATCAAACTATTATGTGATTCTTGACGAATTTCATGTCTAAGTCTAAATAATCTACACAACTAAAATGGTAACGTTCCTTGAATGATTGTTCATGCTCACATAAACTTCATAGGCGTTCATTGATGATTTTTTGCATTGACATTTACCTTTATATGTTGCTTCTCTGTATTCTTTTAGTCTTGTGGTTGATTTTATTTTTTGATAATCATAACTTAGATGAATCTGAAGGTTCCTAAGCTCATATCATCTACCATGAGCATGTACATCTAAGTGCTTAGGTGTTTTTCTTTTCTATACTTGTGTCTATTAACTTTAAAAGCAACTTTTGGATTGTCACTATGACATTCTCATGATCTCGTCTAATTATTGGTTGCATCCGTTGACCTAGTCCAATTTGAATTGAACTTCTTCTTTTCATGAATCCTAGTAATTATATCGTACGCATATTTTTAAGATTAAGTAATCATTCCTTCATAAAAAAAGTCATGATAAGTCCTTTCGCTATTGTTGATTTGAAAGTAAACCTGATCCTTAAACCTTATGAGGTCTTTTTTTGATACTGTCTGAACATAAAGATTTTCTTAAGGCTAACACTGTTAGGAGTATGACACTGTTGAGTCCTTAAGGATACCATGTTTAAATCCTTGAACTTTTAGTCATGTTGAGAGTTTAATCTTATTCCCGATATCTTTGATAATCTTTGTAAAAATGGTTGTCCATGACTTTTTTTGTCTGAATCTTTATTGATGACCTTTAATGTGATAAGTAGTATCATCAACCAATGTGAGTGCTAGAAGCAAACCAAATCAGTTCACAATTGGTTTTTTCCAGAGACATGAGCATACATATCTTTGTGTTGTTGCATATATGAACCCTATATAATTGGCCTTGCCTTTGGGTGTGCTCTCATCTAATGTTCATACCTTTACAATATGCTTGGGGTGTTTCTTCTCCTCTCTTGTGTGCATTCAAAAGTCAGACTTTAAATTCACTTGATATGTATTATTTTACTTGGTATAAAATTTAGACCGTGTGCTCTTATGTTAGGAGGGAAACTATATTTTATTGGAAGTAATGCTATATCATTTAGTTTACATTGAAAGGGACTCATTGGCATGTAAACCTATAAGGAAACATTTTATTAATGTTTAAGGGTATTTGGGAGTTGAGTTTAACTCTAGGTTGGGCTACCCTCCTCGGCACAAGCATTGCCTTGGGCCTTGAGTCCCCTGGGAACTTTGAAGTGTCGGCGGATTCAAAGGGGGCATCGACCTGGAGTAGAAATTCCTCATTAGCCCTTAATTCATTAACATATTTGGTTCTTTAGGGGTTTAGTGTTTAATGACAATGAAATATTTTCAATGTAAATTATTTATCGTGTATAACTACCACATTAATATAATTTCCAATAGTATTTCAACATTAATAATTTCTTGTTCCGGTCGTTTTTCTATATACATTTCATACAAGTTTGAATATGCTGAGAGTATGGAAGATACATCTAATGACCTTCATTCTTTTTCGGCATGTACATATTTTTGCCTGCTGGGTTCCTAAGGAACTCAGTCCCAGACCAGCCTTGTTGCATTTTCTAGAGGATCCAGTCAGCTGTAGTTGTATCTTTAATTGCTAGGCATACCTTCTTGAGGCCCAGCCATCAGAGTCCAGTCTTCTTTCCCTCATTTCCTTCGTTATTTGTTTTTGCTTCCATAATCTAGTTGATTGCTTTATTATTTTATCTATTTCCTTGTCGCTTTGTCATATTTTGTTATCATGTATTTAACCCTTATCCATTAGATCATGTACTTTACCTTCATGCTTTCATATCACATGAAACATAGGCAAGCTTTAAATAATATAAGATTTAAAGGGAATTAGTTAATAATCAATCTTCAATTCGCTAATTATAATTTATTCATATCATTACTGTGATCTCGCTCACTTGCTTTTTCTTAAATATTTTTGAAGACCCTAATTTAATCAAAACAACGCCCCCATTTTCAGAAAGGAATATTAGAATGGAATCGTCGATTTTACTAACAAGAGGTATATCAGATTTTTGTAAAACTGTAAAGCACTATCGCCCAAAAATGATTTTTAAAAGACTACCTCTCTTCAGATCTTAGAAATCAAGGTACACTTAGGTTCACTTTCTCACAAACATCTTTAAGAGTTATATAAACACCAATTCCTTAAATCAATTGGTTCCATAATATAATATCATTTTGCAAACCTTTAAGATATGAACTACGTCAACACACTTTTAACATATCTCTAGACTTATAAATTCACAATCCCTCTTAAAGTCTTACATTTATTTATATACCCTCCTAAGATATATATAATAAGCCATATTTTAATAGTAATTATGTATAGTACAAATAATGGATGCCTTAAAATTAGTCTAAGTCTTACGGAGGTACCTCAGGTAGATTTTAAGGGGTACCTAACATCTTTCCCTTAAAAGAACAAGAACCCTTACCCATAATCTCATCGGTTGGCAGACTTATAACAAACATGACATGGTAATTAAAATAGGTACCCTAGTATACCTTTAAATATTAGGCGGTGACTCTCTTTTATCAAGAATAGAGAAACCACAAGTTGAATCCTTTCTTGTGCAACACTTACTGTAATCAAATCCGATATTACCCACTTCAGGCCTAAAGACTTCATCTCATCAAATACAGGTTACTCTACTCACATGCCACACCAATACTACTTAGAGCTACAAACTGTGCAATTCTTTGCACTAGTAAACGACAAACATGGAAAATGACTCAAATGATAGAACCATTCCTGAAGATCAACATAAACCACCACAAGAACTATGCTACGAACCCATCACACATAGTATAATCAAGACACATGAATCTAACACAAAGGATCATATACCAACATAACCCAACTGCAATGTGTGGCCCCATCCAAACACTGGTCCATATGAAATACCTCAAGCCACAATGCACAGAATCAACAACCACACACAATTCGACATCAAGTAACGAAGGTGCATGACCATAACCATGGAGAAACAAACAACACAATATAACACAATTGGGAAAAGGCCATAACCAAGGCAAAATCAACCATTCAACACCCTAAATAACCATTCCGCTCGAATTCCGCTACAAGGCCAAAATAGAACCGCACCATGTGTGCATATAATGAACAAATCCCCACACTCGTAGCATAACAGAGTAACATAACATATAAGAACACGAACAAGCTCAAATCTAACCTATTGAATGACCCCTCAACACTAAAAGTTCTGAGTCAACAAATCCGACCTGATGTAGAATGCATATCCTCCTGGAGCCTACCAATGGATCGCGAATCAACTCAGCTCATCCCCAAATGAATAAACATCCCTCAGAAGTCCACAGGTATTTAATCATAATGCATACCAATGTCTAGCTAACTTTGGCCACGTCTTCACATTTGCTTGTGAGAACTCCCAGTCTCCAAATCCATAGAGCACACAAAACACCATATATGTTCCCACCGCGGCCCGAATGTCCAACACATGTGTCATACATGATCATCCCACGAGGAATACTTCTATAATTCTTTTGCGCCATATAGATAAATCTGAACATCAGCAGTCGATCAACCGGGCGAGTACTTCAATACCAATGAATCACCCGTAAGTTAAAACATAGTGCGCCTTCTGAAATGCACACACTTCTTTGGCATTACCATGTAGCTATATCATTCATCGAAACATCAAAAACCGTCCATGATGTCTAGGAATTCATGACCTCCCTTCAAAATAGAACCGTGACCTTGCACATGCAAAGCTCAATTTTGCGCGACGTGCCACGTATATCATGTCATCTTGTGAAAATCGTGAGAATCTCATTAACAACTCTGAGTCACCAGAAGAACACATACCCGATCAGCCAAAAACCTTCCATTTGATCCCATCCAGTAGAAAATCACAAAATACAACATGCTCCTCGCGCATGTAGGAATTATCCTTCTCAAACGGTGGTAAAAATCATCGAGAATCTCTTCGAAACCCATTTGCACATAACCAAGCCATCAGAACTAAATCTCTCAAACTCAACCAACCCATGTAGGTCACCAAACCAAAGAATATTGCAACAAAATACCTGTATAGATTCACCACATCATAAGTACCGAAAGAACCGATCATATCCATTACCATTTCGATCCAACCTATTACCACGTTGTCCTATTTCCTCTAGTTCATTCCAAATTAGCCTTGAGATGAAACTTCTCCGTGCCAGAACACTACAATTCTTACCAACAGCTCCACACACGGGTCCTAGCATAAAACCACACTGCCCTAATGTAAGGCCCTGTAAAATATTTCCTAAAAACCCGGGACTTCGTGGTACCGAGGTTAGATTTAATGTTTTGTATCATTAGAAGTTCTTCATACTTTTTGTATTGAACAGTACGCTTCTGGGTTTAAGGAAAATTTTTAAAAAATATGTGCATTTATGATGCCCATTATGCGGCCGCATAATCATTATGCGGACCGCGTAATGGCTGCAAAGTGAAGTAGAAAATTTGGCCAATTTGAGGTCAGTTTTGCGGTCGATTATGCGACCGTATAATCACTATGTGGACCGCACATTGGCGGCATAATTTCTCTTGGATTTCTGCGAAGGGAGTTCTGCGGTGCATTATGGAACCGCAAAACAAGTATGGGACTGAGAGGCATTACATTATGTGACCACATCATTTGACACTTATCGCATTTTCTTATAATAACAACACCAATGCTAGTATTCAGATGGAACCATTTGAGGCATTGTATAGTAGGAGATGTACATCACCCATTGGATGGTTCGATATCGGGGAAGTGGAACTGATAGGGCCAGACCTTGTGCATTAGGCTATGGAAAAGGTTAAAATCATTAAGGAGCGGTTAAAAACTGCTCAGAGTCTCCAAAAATCTTATGCGAACGTTCGTCGTAGAGATTTAGAGTTCAAAGAAGAGGATCGAGTATCCTTGAAGGTGTCCCCCATGAAGGGTATTACGCGATTTGGAAAGAAAGGGAAATTGCGTTCGAGGTATGTCGGGTCGTATAGAATCATTCAAAGGATCGGTCAGGTACTGTACACGCTTGAGCAAGCACCCGAGATGTCATTGGGGCAACCGGTATTCCATGTGTCTATGTTGATGAAAGTAGTGGGAGATCCCTCAGCTATTGTTCCAATAAAGACCATTGAGGTTAATAAGGAATTGTCATATGAAGAGCTTCATGTTGCCATTCTTGATAGGCAATTCCGGAAGTTGAGAAACAAAGTGATTGCCTTCGTGAAAGTATTGTGGTGAAACCAGCAAGTTGAGGAGGCTACTTGGGAGGCCTACGGTGAAATGAAAAAGAAGTACTCACATTTGTTTGAGTAGCCATGTAATAGTTTTATGAAGTTGTTTCCCATAAATTTTGTATCACTTGTTCAACTAATGTAAAGATATCCCTTCTTAGCTATATGTCCCTAATGAGGCCTCGATTGGTGATGTTTTGCATTCTGTTGTGTTCTTTGATCATATATATGTTGTTCAGATGTGTTTCGGGGGCTCTCTGATAGGTAGATAGGCCTAGATACAAGGGAGACTCTGGCGAAATTTTCATAAAATTTAGGAGTTAGTCAAAATTTAGGGCTGATGGTATGTAGTATAAGTGAAGTTGTATTAGGTGAAACTTGATCCTCACTCGAGTAAGATTGATCTTATGTGGGGAAGGATGTAAGGCCCGTAAAATATTGCCTAGAAACCCGAGACTTCTTGGTACCGAGATTAGATTTATGTGTTGTAGTATTAGAAATTCTTTGGACTTTTTGGATTAAACAGTACACTTATTGGTTTAAAGAAAATGTTATAAAAAGGTGTGCGTTTGTACGGCCAATTATGCGGCCGCATAATCACTCTGCGGACCGCATAATGAAGAGTGAAGTAGGAACTTTGGCCAATTCGAGGTCAGCTTTGCGGTCGATTATGCGACCGCATAATCACTATGCGGACCGTACATTGGCCGCATAATTTCTCTTGGGTTTCTGTGAAGGGAGTTCTGCGGTGCATTATGCGACCACAAAACAAGTATGCAGACCGAGAGGCGTTGCATTATGCGATCGCATAATTTTCCACTTATCGAGTATTCTTATAATAACAGCTTCCATGCTAGTATTCAGATGGCACCATTTTAGGCATTGTATGGTAGGAGATGTAGATCTCCCAATGGGTTGTTTGAGATTAGGGAAGCGGAACTGATAGGGCTAGACCTTGTGCATCAGGCTATGAAAAAGGTTAAAATCATTAAGGAGCGGTTGAAAACTTCTCAGAGTCACCAAAAATCTTATGCGGACGTTCATTGTAGAGATTTGGAGTTCAAAGAAGAGGATTGGGATTCTTGAAGGTGTCCCCCATGAAGGGTATTATGCGATTTGGAAAGAGAGAGAAATTGAGTCCGAGGTATGTCGGGCCGTATAGAATCATTCAAAGGATCAATCAAGTAGCGTACACGATTGAGCTAACACCCGATATGTCTTTGGTGCACCCAGTATTCCATGTGTCTATGATGAAGAAAGTACTGGGAGATCCCTCAGCTATTGTGCCAATAGAGGCCATTGAGGTTAATAAGGAATTGTCATATGAAGAGCTTCCCATTTCCATTCTTGGTAGGCAAGTCCGAAAGTTGAGAAACAAATAGATTTCCTTCATGAAAGAATTGTGACGAAACCGCAAGTTGAGGAGGCTACTTGGGACACCGAGTGTGAAATGAAAATGAAGTACCCACATTTGTTTGAGTAGCCATGTAATAGTTCTATGAAGTTGTTTCCCATAAATTTTGTATCACTTGTTCAACTAATGTAAAGATATCCCTTCTTAGTTATATGTCCCCAATGAGGCCTCGGTTGGTGTTGTGTTGCGTTCTATTGTGTTGTTTGATCATATATATGTTGGTCAAATGTGTTTCGGGGGCTCTCTGATAGGTAGATATGCCTAGATACAAGGGAGACTCTGGCGAGATTTTCAGAAAACTTAGGAGTTAGTCAAAATTTGGGGTTGACGGTATGTAGTATAACTAAAGTTGTATTAGGTTAACCTTGATCTTCATTCAAGGAAGAATGATCTTAAGTGGGGAGGATGTAAGGCCCCATAGAATGTTGCCTAGAAACCCGGGACTTCGTGGTACGGGGGTTAGATTTATGTTTTGCAGCATTAGAAATTCTTCGAACTTTTGGACTGAACAGTACACTTCTGGGTTTAAGGAAAATGTTTTAAAAATGTGTGCATTTTTGCGGCCGATTATGCGGCCGCATAACCACTCTGCGGACTGCATAATGTCCTTAGAGTGAAGCAGAAAATTTGGCAAATTGGAGGTTAGCTTTGCGGACGATTATGCGATCGCATATCACTACGTGGACCGCACATTGGCCGCATAGTTTCTCTTGGGTTTATGCGGAGGGAGTTCTGTAGTGTATTATGCGACCTCAGAGCAAGTATGCAGACCGCATACTGGTCGCATACACGATCATAAAATTCAAGCCACTAAGGGCTACTTCTGCAGTCACTTTGCGGACCGCATCCCTATGTTGGGGCACCCATTTTTCTTATTTTAAACCCAACCCTATTCCGAAAAAACACCCCTTTTAGACCAGTTTGAGCTCACTTCAGATATTTTCTAGAGAGATGGAGGGGGAATTCTAGAAGGAGGGCCTAATCTTCATCAAATTTTCCTCAATTATCACTTAAAGTTTTGAGGATATTGAAGTAAGGCACCAAACTCTTCATCCTAAGAGGTAAGACTTCATCACCCCGGCTCTTAATTCCAAACATAGCCATAATGGGATATTAGTGAGATAACTCATGGGGATGAGGGTGATTCTATTACATACATGTGTCCTTAAGAGATGTGGGGGAATTGTAAATCAAGGATAGAGAGTAATGGGGTATGGGCAGGGGTAATCATCCATAAAAAGACCATAAACCTTAATGAACACATGATGTTTGATAAAATGCTCAAGTGAGCTAGGATTATGATCATTTTCCCTAATTATGGGTTCAATTGTGCTGCACTGGTAAAATAGATTGAAGTTGCAAACATTCTGAAACATTGTAGGGAATAAGAAGAGCTTAATTGAGGTATGTATGGCTAAAACCCCCCTTCTTCTTAGAAATCGAACTCCCATGGAGCCCCTACAATTGGTGTAAGCTTTAATCTTGATTGATGTAGAATATGACATTTCAAATGTGCCTGTGTTGTAAAAACTTTATGTGTAATATGTATTCAAATGCTCCCCATTAAGCTATGTTATTTCTTGGTGATGTATTAAGTTATGGAATATGTGTTAAATTTCCAAAGTGTGTGACAACCACAATATGTTCATGATTCATGTTTTCTCACATGTGTACTTGATATATTGAGTTGAAAGACTTGTTGATGAAATTGTTAATAATGTAAGGCATGTGGAAAGAACATGAATTATGAAATGTGGATAAGTGTGAGGTATGAATTAACAATTGTGGCCACTAGCATTTAAATACTTGAAATATGTGCGGGCAAAATAAGGAATGAGATGATTTATGAGAAAGGGAAAAATGTCTTGAGTAAGACATCCTAGCCGATCGGACCGTGATCGAACACCATGCCGCACACATGGTGGTAATGTGCGGTGAATTGAACTGGAAATTGAAACATGAGTTGGTATTGTGAAAAACATGTCTCCAAGGGAGATGACCTAGTCGATCGGGTGGTGAACGGAATCCGTATACGAGTACGGTGGTATTGTGAATAATGAAGTGTTAATGCTAGTAATGGCCCAAATTAAAATTATAACAGTCTCACTTGAAAGCTTATGCGATTCCTTATTTGATGTCGTGGTATTGATTATGCTTCCAATTGATTTCTTGATTGCTTCCTCTTGCATTATTGATCTTTCTATGGGTATAGTGTTTTAGTTATACATACTAGTACTATTCAACAGTACTAATGTTCCTTTTGATAGGGGCGCTACATTTTTGAATGGATATAGGTGGTTCCTTAGCAGACAGTGCCGACCGCAGATAGTGGTGCATCCTCCTTGCAGCATTCTTGGTGAGCCCCCATTTCTTCTAGCGGTCATGTAGTTCTTCTTCGACATAATTTATCACGTTTTGACGTATAGTCGGGGCCTTGTCACTGGCGTGGTCATATCTATCTTTTGTATCTTTAGAGGCTCCGTAGATGTTATGTGGGTTATGTATGGGTATTGGATGGGCCACAATATAATATTGTATTTTCAAACACCTTTCCCACCAAATTGTAAGCTGTATGCAGTTTTGGAAGTTTGACTATGACATAATGGATATAATGAAACTGAACTAGCAACGTTTATATGTATATGTACATCTGTTCATTCCCCTATTTAACTAATGGTAACGTGTCCCCTTTTAAATCATGAATGAGATGGGTAGGAAGAGTCTAATAGTCTTGCTCGACCAGGTTCAATTGGTTGAGCGCCGATCGCGCTCCCCGAGGTTGGGGCGTGAATCCTAAGGCCCGTAAGTCGTTGTATTCCCTCTTAAGCACCTAAAAAATACCACAATCGAGACACTTACTCTGAAGAGACCTTCTTTGAATCTAAAGTCGTTTCATTCACATTTCTGATACTGAAATATAGAACCCATAATGACATTAGAAATACCGCTAGTCTGGACACCATCCAATGTAAATCTCAAATTATAGCCATATACAAATCCAAAAAATTCTCAATTGATACATATAAATTTTGAATCCATTAGAACCTTTTCGAGATTCATCCACTCTGCTCAAATCTCAACTGCACTGCCCAAACGGGCCAAACGACCTGCAACCCATTAGCACGACAACATCCAAAGAAGAAACCCTGACTTAATGCAACCGAACTAATTCCTAGTACATGCGCACTACATCCTTCGCGAATAACAACTCAATCATTCCTTGATTCATATATACCTATAATGTGTAATATTAGTCGTATCAAGAAATTCCCTTACTCGAGTCATCCTCGAACTCAACCTCTGGATGTCATAACCGATTCACAAGTATGCCTCACACCGAAAACAATACAACACATAACCATGTAATCAAATCTTCGATATCAGACTCCCCCACTTGACTCAAAGCCGTAGATGAAAACATTCGATAACTCACAATACCCGTACTCTATTACTACCATAATACTGCGGTGATTCGACTAAATTCATCTCAAGCTCATGCAACACCAACCATAAATACCTCAAATCACCTGCTAAGCTCACATTCATCCTCGTGACGGTCAGGTCAACTTTCTCTACCAATTCAAACTCAAATGGCAACACCTACACTTACCGCTAGAAAAGAAAGCCTCCACGCAATATCATAAGGATCACACATCCGTAGATTACCCCGTAGGTGATAATACATCTGCTTAGCCTCAAACAAACATCTCTTTACACCTTTTCACCACCATAACTTACTACACAATCACTAAATCTTCTTGAGTCGGAACTCATAAACAAGACATGAAAATCTACTTCCTTCCACAAGTAAATTAACGTGAAAGAATCTCTCAAAACCTTCATTACTGAAGACTGTATGACATATCCACATAAATCGAGCATCCAATAGTCCTTTCACATCTCAAGAAAACACTTCTTGTCACGTTCAACCATCTGAACACATCCCGCAATCACATCATACTCATCATATATCCATCTAACCACTCACCGAGCCATCAGTCCCACTCATAAGGAAACCACTGGACATAGAAATCCAAAAGCACATGCTCACACAATCGAAACTACGAGCCTAAGTTGCTGTCCAATCCGAGCCTCAAGTTCCCTAAACTAGCCCATCTCCAAAACAAAGAAAGCACATCTCGTACCTCATTCAAGGAATCCACAAGCCGTCGATGCACACCTGATATCGAGCACTCACATGCGCATACGAGTGAGTTGGAGTAAATTCAAAGATATACACTTCAAGCTTAATTAATGCAAAACGATAAGGAAAGAAAGATGGAAGTTTATCCTAAATTCCCTGCAGCCTCTCGAAGATAGGTATGGACGTCATCATACCAATCCGCAAGAATCTACTAAACACTTACTCATGACTCGTAGAATCTATGAACCTAGAGATTTGATACCAACTTCTCATGACCAAAAATATAACTAGTCGTGGTGGCACTTAACCCAACTCTCTAGGTAAGCCAATTTAACAATAATCCAATTCAAATGAGATTTACGGAAAGAAATAATGATAATATAACTGAACATTAATACCAAGATTTCCCAAGGACTGGTAGTACAAATCATGACCTTCTAAGATCCAGAGTTTACAAAGTTAATATAAAATAAATACATCATCTTCTTGAAATATACATGAACATATTAATAATTATAAAGCTACAACGAACAAGAAGTAGTTATGACGGAGTGCAGGTACATATTTAAGGCCAGCTCCCGCCATACACCGAAATATCAACATAAACATCAAAACTATGTACGCAAGGTGCAGAAGTGCAATATGCGTACAATCAACCCCATGTACTTAACAAGTAATAAACTAACCTTAGGTTGAAAGCAGTGACGAGCTTGGACAACGGTTAGAGTCCAACACCAATAGCCAACAAAAACTCATAACAATTTAATAAAATTAGTAAAAGAACAACTCAAGAATATGATGCTCAGTTCATTCACGGTTAACGGAAAAATAAGCATACTTTTCAAGTATAATGGTAAAACCCTAAACTTTCACAGAAATCACAAAAATATGAGTATATCAGAAAACTGTGATTTTTCTCAAAGACTTTCAACAACATATAAAATATTTAAATCTCAGATAGCATATGAAGTCTGAAGTATAATATCAATGTGCATGTGAAGTGATGAATGTTACAATACCGTATAGCATGAAGAAACGCATCTCTATGCCTGTATGTCAAATATATGTGTCAATGAAATGCATCACAATGATGAATTTATGTACTCACACTCTCAGAGTACTTAGTATGACAGTCTCACACTACTACACACCACACTCAATCACTCAATGCACTCAGTCTTTTAGCACTATACGATGCTTGCTGCGGTATGTAGACCGATCTCATCATGAATTAATAGAACCTATGCTCACCGCTGGTATGTCAGACTCATGAGGGGTGGATCCTACCCAAGCACTAAAAATAAGCCAATCTGGAATGATGTGGTGTGTAGCCCGAATTACATATAGCCATAAAGCTTGTTGCAACTTGCAACCCGATCCACATATAGCCATAAGGCTTGGTGCAACGTGTATCCTGATCCACATATATCACTCACAACACGACTCTCAGATCCCAACTCATTCATAAATCTCTCTAGTCTCTCGGGCTCATAAATCTCATGCCAATCAACCCAACCATTGATATCATATTATGAAAATAAATTATAACGGAGACCGAGATATGATATGCAAATGAATGACCATGACTTAGTATGTAACTGCAGTTAAAGAAAATAACTCAACAACAGATATGACCTCAGTGGGTCCCAACAGAATAAACATATAGCCTAAGCATGGTTTCTATCATGGTCAACTCAATTATTCTAGCATGAAGAAATTTCATGGATAAAACAAGATTAGGTAACCACACAGTACCACATAATCAGTCGACTTATAACTCACACAGTGCACGCCCACATTCCCGTCACCCAGCATTTGTGTCACCTCCACAACAAACACATAATACGTATAATCAAGGATTTGCACCCTTAGCACCATGTTTAGAAGTGTTACTTACCTCGAACACGTTGAATCCAATACCGAGTAAGTCAAGGAATACACTAGTAACACCATCTCGTGTGTACCGACCTATAAATAATTCGAAACTAGCCAAAAGAAACTCAAGAACATCATATAATGCCAAAGGAAACAAACCCTATCGATAAAGGTCGAATCTTTAATCAATATCCCAAAGTCAACCAATAATTCAAGCCGGAGCCTGCACCTTCGAACTCGACAAAACTTATAAAATCTTACATATCGTTCAATCACGAGTCCAACCATACTAATTTCACTCAAATTTGACTCCGAATTGCTGTTCATAACTCTCAAATTCACTCTATGAAACTTTTGACAAAACCCCCAATTTCTCTTTTGAAATCATCAACTAATTGTCAAATATGAAGATATATTCAAGAAATATAATCAAAACCGAGTAGAGAACACTTATCCTGATCCATATTGTGAAATTTGCCTAAAAATTGCATCAATTTGTGCTCCATTGCCCCAAATATGATAAATTGACTCAAGGTTCGAATATAGAGTACTTATATCCACTGCCCCGTGGTACTCTACGCGATCGCACTAGTACCCTCATGATTACAATGCACAAACATATGCATCCACAATTAACTCTACGTGTCTGGGGCACTAGCCTCGCGAACGCAATACACAAAGCTGACAAAGCTATGTGAATGCGGGAGCAACATCACGAATGCGAAGAAGAAATCATGGACTTCCCAATTCAGCCAAAACACAACGGGAACATGTAGAAGAGGATGTGAACTCGACGAAGACCATTCCCCACAACCTATGTGAATGTGGTGTCGCGAACGCGATGAAGAACTGAGACACCACAAATCATCCGAACGCAGTAGTACCAAAATGAGCCGAAACCCATCCGAAACTCACTCGAGTCCCTCAGGACCCCGTCCAAACATGACAACAAGTTCCAAAACACCACACAGACATACTGGGGGCCTCAAACTACACATAATAACATCGAAACGACGAATCACAGCTCAAATCGAACTTAATGAGCCTTGAACTTTCAACTCCCAAAACTCGTGCCGAACCATAAGGAATGAACTAAAAATTCGCACACAGGTCTGAAATGACATAATGAAGCTATATCAATTCCTGAAACCACAATCTGAACCTGATATCATTAAGTTTAACTCCCTCTCAAACTATGAACATTCCAAACCTTCAAATTTCTAATGTTCGCCGATTAGTGCCGAAACCTTCTAAAAATATTCCAATGCAGATCCGGTCATACGCTCAAGTCCAAAATCACCTATGGAACTAACGGAACCATCAAAATTCTGATTCCGGGTCAAATACTTAAATGTCAAACTTGTTCAACTCTTCCAACTTAAAGCTTCAAACATGAAACTCATTCTTCCAAATCAATTCTAAGTCACCTGAAAACCAAAACCAAGGATTCACACAAGTCATTATACATCATAAGAAATGGCTCAATACTACAAATAATTGAACGAAAATGCAAATACTCCGAACGACCGGTCGGGTTATTACAATGTACGCGTACGTGTGCAGTGAAGACCTATGAATGATCTATGAAAACATAAGGGTATATTGAAGGTTTGTTATGGACAGACTCATTTACACGCATATCCAAACCTCGGTATTATAAGCCACACAGACGTCTACTATGTTACGCGTTCGAGCCACTTGTTATTCATATTTATGAGTGAACCTTACGAACGATCTCTTCTAAAAAGTGTAAGTGCCACTTTTATGTTTTAGTGTAGCCCAGGAGATGTTCTACTTGTTTGAGGTAAGTGATCAAATATAAGGTATGATGGCTAGTAGAATGCTATAGATTAAGTTTTATTCCATTACATATATCATGACACGGTTTAGATGTGTCCCAAACGCACACGTAAGTATACATGGTCGTAGCAAGTAATATAATGTTAAATCGAATGTCGAACCCATAGAGACTTGTGTAAACTACTCACTAATTCACTATAGTTGTTATTTATTCAAGCCAAAATAAAATCCAAGAATGTAACTATTTTATACTATGATTATACAAAATAACTAATTATCGAGTAACGAGAGTATTGTTGTGTATTCAATATAGACAAATATTCCAGGATTCTGATCAATTCCCACTAGTATTGTATTTTAATTAACTTTCCCTTTCATATAATTCACTCATGGTTGCTAATTAATCGATAAATGCTCTCATAGCCTTCTCCCGAAGCACTACTCACATATTCTCAATAGATTAACGCCTATAATCCTATGAAATTAATCTATTAGAATGCACTAAGATTACGATATTTAATTGAGCACGGTGACTAGGTATATTCCTATCCTAACCATAAATCCGCTTCCCTGAAGGGTTAAGATCGCGCTATCTTCAATTCTTCTCTAATCTATATACGATTTTCCCAAGCATAACATAGATAGTATATAGAACCTAAATGCTGGCCAGACAATTAAGCAATTAAACACAGAATTGAAGAAACAACCATATCTTGAGTGAACTATAATCAAGTTTAAATTAATGTTGAATAACAATATTCATGGCTAAACCATAACCCCAGAACAATGGGTGTTTAGCCACTCATGCTAAAATCAAACAATTTCATAAGTGTTGAATTTAATTGTAAACACTAGAAAAAGATGAAGAAAACTGATAATCCTTCGCCCCCTAGCAAGTCCGTGTGTATATTCTCTCCAAAGTGGCATGAATTCCTTCAAAAAGAAGATTAGACTTGCTTTTATACGTGATGAGTAGGGTTAGGGCCGAAATAACCGTGTCCCGGGCAAAATAGGTCAAAACACTCGTCACCGGCGCCCTGACTAGCGTCGGGCGCCCACCAGGGCGCTGCCCAATTTTTATGTACTGCCTCCAGCACCACAGGTATGGCTGGGCGCTGCCTGTGGCGCCCAAAATCGCCACTTTGCCCGATTTTTGTGTTTTCGCCCGTTTTGGCTCGAATTTCGCGCATTTCGCCCCCGATTGATCCCAAATCATTCCAAAACATAAAAACACTTCAAATTAATATAAATCATCACATTTAACATCTAAAAATCACGAAACAAAAGTAAAACACAAGGTGATATACAAAGAAACATATACACTTTAAGCTAAACATCAACACCTCACACTTAGACTCTTGCTCATCCTCGAGCAATGGGATAATCTAATACCCTTCACCACGTACCAAGTTCATTATCAAGTAGTATTTTAATCTTCAATCACACACCTTACCCTTAGCTATGATCGATACCGGCAATCAAGTATGAACATACAAAATTTCACATTCTTTCCCTTGTTTAAACATGCCCAAGTATAACAACTTAATCAATCATACCAATAACCTAATTGCAACCACCCAACCTCAAGAGTCAACTTGCAACTACTAAGCCCTATCAATTCACGCACCTACCCAACAAGATAAGTTTACAACATTACCAATGATTCATCAGATCATGTGCCCTCACGATAAACAAAAGAGTGAATATAACTAGTCCACACATTCAAATATAGTTTTGAACATAATTTAAGGACATCACACAATTGAACAAATTCACTCACTCTCACAAAGAATTCATATGCATCCCGTGGTCATACCATAAGCTTGCCCGTAGTGTAGATCTCCACTAATTCAAGTTTGCCAAATCTAGGATCAATTAGGACTTTTAAGGTTGTAATGTAGGCTAAGGGACGAGTAGGATATATTTAGGAATAGTGACTAACCCTCCTAAGAACATTAATAGACTTCCTTCACAAATCAACATATATTCTTCTCAACCAATTCCCTTGCCACAATTCATATTCAACATAGCCCTTTTTCAATTAAGCAATTCTATATTTTTACTAGCACAAATTAATAAAAATTTGGAGGTGCGTATCTTTTCGTACATACTTTTAGTATCATTTTTTTTCTTTCTTTCCTACACACAATCCATACATAAAGATTCAATGGCTAGTGACTTTTGAATACAATTTTTAGTGCACTAACAGGCCTTTCCATGGCTCCACTCAATAATTAATCCCCACAATCTCACCTTACTTCTTTGAGCGACTAAGTTCTTTAGGAGGAAAAGGTGTAAAAATCTCAATTTAAGAAACAAATAGGGGTACGACTTGTAATGTGGGTACAAAAGAAAAGGTCTAAAGGCTCAAAGGGGCTAGCAATAGAAAATGTAATACTTATGTGACAAGCACATCCATGATCAAGCAAGAAAATGCCTACGTCATCTCCTAGACTAGCATAACCTACAATTTCGCTTCGATTAACACATGGGGCAAGTTCTAGACTACACAGGATAGCATGGAAAATTACTAAACCTCACTCACACATTGCACATGACTCAATCACGACGGTTTTATTCAACTCTCAAGTGAAGCAAGCACACAAAATTGAGAGAATTAAGAAGTATTACACTATGTAGCATACAAGCCAAGCAACTAAGCTAAAGAATCACAAAATAGGCTATTTATTTTTACTCAGGCATCACATGTCAAACCAAATATAAGGGAAAGTAGAATGTATGTCATAACCTGATATGCCGACATCAAACATGTCATAGGATATTTCTAAGAGTAACTCAGTTCCTTCCTAACTACTCATAAAACAAAAATAATTTAAAGTGCCTGGTTCAAGTTACACCCTTCGAAAAGAACCGTTGTCGAAAGAAAAACCAAGGGATACTACCTAACTATCCTACAAAAAATAAAAAAATCTTTTTGATGCTTTTAAATCGGACTTTATCCCTCAAGAAAATTGTCCAACAGATCCGTCGTTGGGAAAAGTCCGAGATTTTTCTAAAAAAACAATAATTTTATACAATTATACTTCAGAAAGTAGTTTCCCCACCCCACACTTATGTTATGCATAGTCCTCGATGCATGATCACAAAGAAAAACATCAAAACAAGGGTGAGAAATACTCCCTGTGACCCTCTCGGTCCTATCTCGGACATGATTCTCAATCTTTAGATTAAGCTCAAACATGCCCCTCAGCTTCAACTTTGGGTACTCAGACTTCCCCTACTCTGCAAAATAAAAACAACAAAAAACTCGACACTAAAAAAAAATTAAAAACAGAATAGATATACAGGATGGGTTGCCTCCCAACAAGCACATTATTTATAGTCGTGGCACGACTCTGCTACTCTGCTCAGGCTGGACGCTTTCTCTTCTTCTTTCTCCCATGAAGATTAGCCTTTTTGCGCGCTCTTAACGGGTCTCCTTTTTCATCTCTGGTCCTTTTCTCAATTATCTTTACACCCTCAGCTTGCAACACCACCTCCTCTGGATCACTGCCATTCACATAAGGACTCTGCTCTATCCCCTTCACGTCGACCACAGTAATCATGCCCAGGTCCTCATAATGCTTTGGGAGTTTAAGTGCCTTGTACACATTAAAACTGACCTCCTCCTCGTCAACTCTCATTTTTAACATCCCTGCCCTCACATCAATAATTTCTCCACACGTAGCTAAGAATGGTCGCCCCAGAATAATGGGCACTTCCTCATCTGCCCGTAATCAAGCACAATAAAATCAGCGAGAAAAATAAACTTTCCCACTCGAACTAGCACATCCTCAATAATTCCTTCCGGCATAATTAGCGACCTATCTGCTAACTGTAAGGTGCTTGTGGTAGGTCTAAGAACCCTCAATCCGAGTTTCTTGAACAAAGAAGATGGCATCAAATTTATACTAGCCCCTAAATCACATAGGGTTCTACCAACTTCTTATTTTCCAAGAGACAAAGGAATTGTGAAACTCTTAGGATCCTTCAACTTAGGAGGAAGTTTACTCGGAACGCTGGCACTACACTCTTCAGTAAGTGCAACAGTTTCGAACTCTGCATGTCTTTGTTTGTTTTCCACAATATCTCTGAGGTGCCTCACATACTTAGGCACTTCTTGACAAATTTCCACCAAAGGCAAATTCACACTCACTTGGTTCAACATATCTAGGAATCTCTTGTACTTAGCATCATCTTTTTTCCTCTGCAGTCTTTGTGGAAACGGAGGTGGTGGCCTTATTTCAATTACTGGCTCGGGTCCTTTATCTTCTTTCCTATTCCCCTCAACTGGCTTGGGAACTAATTCTCCTTCAGGATGAGCTGTATTCTTCTCTGTCCTTGGAGCTTCTTCTAGTACTCCTCCATTTCTCAAGGTAATTGCATTGACTTGAGCCTTAGGATTAGGCTCAGTATCACTAGGAAGAGCTGCTGCTGGTCTGGTATTTTGGGCACCAACAAGTTGTCCCAATTGGCGTTCAAAATTTCTCATTGCTGCTGCTTGGGCCTGGTGATGAGCCATTATTTTCTGATTGAAAGCAAGTTGATCGTTCATCATTCTCTTCATAATCTCCTCAAAGCTAGCTGATTGTTCTGCCTGAGGTGGTATGTATTGTTGTTGAGGTGCTTGAGGCCGATACTGATTTCGATTACCTTGATTTCCACCCCAAGAGAAATTTGGGTGGTTCCTGCAGTTGGGATTGTACGTTTCCCCATACTGATTTGTTTGGACTCGATTTACATTACCCACAAAATAGACAGACTCTGGATTTGCTGGGCATAGATTGCTCATGTGACCCTCTCCACAGGCACCACAAAATACCTAAATTTGTTGCACTGGTTGCACTGGCTAGGCCGGTTTCAGTGGTTGAGACTGTTTCTTGTTAATGATCACGGTCATCTGATTGACTTAGTTAGTCAATGTAGAGATCTGAGCTCAAAGTGTTGATACAACATCTAATTCATGATCCCTAGTGACTTTTAAACCACATTCCTTCCCATCTCACCATGCCAGACTAGATTGCTTTTGGAGAATTTATTCAATAATGCAAATATTTCATCATAATTCTTCCCCAATACCTAACCTCCAGCTGCTGCATCTGCCACAATTTTTGTTTGGCGATGGAGCCCCTCAATGAAAGTGTGAACTAACACTTCGTTTGTCTGATTGTGATGAGGACAGTCTCCGAGTACCCCCTTGAACCTTTCCCATGCTGAATATAAAGATTCGCCTGCATTCTGTTTAAAGGAGACTATCTCACTTCTGATCTTTGCAGTCTTGCCTGAAGGGAAGAACCTTGCCAGAAATTTTCTCGCCAAATCATTCCATGTTGTAATGGAATTAGCTGGTTCTGCCTTCAGCCATCGCTTTGCTTCGCCCAATAAAGAGAATGGGAAAAGCTTGATCCTCACATAATCTGGCGTGACCCCGTTAGTGATATAAGTATCACTAATCTCCAAGAAGTTCAGAATGTATTGTTGTGGATCCTCGTGTGGAAGACCCAAGAACTGCCTGTTTGCATGAAGTAGCTGGATCATGCTCTGTTTCAGCTCAAAGTGCCCCGTGATTCTGGGCTTCACGATGCTGGAGGTAACAATAGCAATACTGGGCATTACTAACTCCTGAAAAACCATGTGTTGTTCCTCTGCCACGTTCAGAGGGAATTGGATGAGGTCCTGAATATTGTCTGTATCCCTTGCTTCTCTCAACCTCCTGTGAAATGTTCTCTCAGGTTCGGGATCAAAGCCGTCAAGTCTGTACTGGCTTCTAACCCTACGCATTCAATCAAAGTTCCTGAGATTAGAGGAAAAATCATGTGACGTTAGACTCAATAAAATAAACAATTAAAACAAAAACCAGAAAGTAGTCTACATTCAAGTCCCCGACAACGGCGCGAAAAACTTGTTGGTCCCAAACGCACACACAAGTATACATGGTCGTAGCAAGTAATATAATGTTAAATCGAATGTCGAACCCACAGAGACTTGTGTAAACTACTAACTAATTCACTATAATTGTTATTTAATCAAGCCAAAATAAAATCCAGGAATGTAACTATTTTATACTACGATTCTACGAAATAACTAATTATCGAGTAACGAGAGTATTGTTGTGTATTCAACAGAGACAAATATTCCAGGGTTGTGATCAATTCACCACTCGTATTGTATTCTAATTAAATCTCCCTTTCATATAATTCACTCATGGTTGCTAATTAATCGATAAATACTCTCATAGCCTTCTCCCGAAGAACTACTCGCATGTTCTAAATAGATTACCGCCTATATTCCTATGAAATTAATCTATTAGAATGCACTAAGATTACGATGTTTAATTCAGCATGGTGACTAGGTATATTCCTATCCTAAACACAAGTCCGCTACCATGAAGGGTTAAGATCGCGCTCTCTTCAATTGTTCTCTAATCTATATACAACTTTCCCAAGCATAACATAGATAGTATATAGAACCTAACTGTTGGCCAGACAATTAAGCAATTAAACACAGAATTGAAGAAACAACCTTATCTTGAGTGAACTATAATAAAGGTTAAATTAATGTCGAATAACAATATTCAGGGCTAAACCACAACCCCAAAACAATGGGTGTTTAGCCACTCATGCTAAAATCAAACAATTGCATAAGTGTTGAATTTAATTGTAAACACTAGAAAAAGATGCAGAAAACTGATAATCCTTCGCTCCCTAGCAATTCCGTGTGTATATTCTCTCCAAAGTGACATGAATTCCTTCAAAAATAAGCTTAGACTTGCTTTTATACATTTTTGGGTAGGGTTAGGACCGAAATAACCGTGTCCCCGGCAAAATAGGTCAAACAACTCGTCACCGGCGCCCTAGCTAGTGTCGGGCGCCCACCAGGGCGCTGCCTCATTTTTATGTACTGCCTCCAGTGCCAAAGGTAGGCTGGGAGCTGCCTTTGGCGCCCAAAATTTCTACTTTGCCCGGTTTTTGCTTTTTCGTTCGTTTTGGCTCAAATTTCGCATGTTTCGCCCACGATTGATCCCGAATCACTCCTAAACATAAAAAAACTTCAAATTAATATAATCATCACATTTAACATCTACAACTCACGAAAGAAAAGTAAAGCACGAGGCGATATACATAGAAATATATACACTTTAAGCAAAACATCAATATACGACAATAGCGACATTAGATGTTCTCGGCTAACATAGCCTTACCTTTTCAGTCTACATCATTCGTAAGGTAAGTTGGCAATACCTAGATATGATATGAGTCAGAATACGATGATTCTTGGATTTCATTGACCCTCCAGATTACATTCAGTATATCGTATATACATATCACTTCAGTTTCAATTCGGTTATTCATATATTATCTGCCTTATATATTTAGTAAGTTTCTTGTACTAATGTACCATCGTGGCAATGCATTCATGCCTGCAGGTTCATTTATGCAGTTTGGAGTTCTCTTATCCTAGGTGGAGTTGATATCCAGTTGAGGATTGGCAAAGCTCCATTTCATCTGGAGTACAACCGAGTCTAGAGGTTATTAGGTTGTCCTATATATATATAATTTTGGGTAGGCCGGAGCCCTATCCCGATAATTTTTCGATGTCAAATACTCTTAGAGTCTGGTAGACACATGTTCATTATGTAAAATATGTTAGAGGCCTTGACAACCTGTGTGTATTCATGTTTTGAGTATGATGGTTCATTTAAAAAGTATTTCCCCATATACAGTTATACATTACGAGTTGTGTCCATGTTGGCCCATGATAGTTACCGAAAGAATGTGTTCAGCCAAGCCGACCTATGCATGTTCTAGTTTTTGCCGAAGGATCATGGGTTATAGAATGTTTCGCTTGGGCCAGTACGACACTGAGTGCCAGCCACGCCTCCCTAGATTGGAACATGATGAAGTGGTATTAGATTAGTTGTGTCCTAGGGAGTCTACAAAGCCGTGTCTAGTAGAGTCTCACTTATGGGTGTGTTGCGCCACACTATTAATTGAGAGGCTAAAAGGCAGTTCAAAAATATTACCCTTCTTTCGTTTCCACATCGTGCCATAAAGCTAGTGATAAGAAGTCAGTATGAAGCTCCCCTAGGATTGTATGCACCAGAGGTGCAAGTATTATAGTAGAGCTTCATGGTTTGGATTTAAATTCCACCTATATGGAAGGGAGGTTATGAAAGAGACAAAATATGTGATGCAAGATTTAAGGGTAAGTAAGGTAAACGTGAAGAAGGTACGAGATACTCAAGTATATAAGGTTGTGAATAGTCTAGACTCAAGATAGAGGGGTAAAAGTTCCATGATTTAGTGTCCAGAAATCATAGTGATGTCGTTAGTAGCACATTTTCCAGCCTATGATTTCCAGGTATCGAGAGGTCTAGTTATGAGATCAATGAAGAATTAGAGGCAACATGATGTCATGCTTGAGGTTCCAGAATAACATAAGAAATCTATGGTGCCAGCAAGTTAATTGCAGGTTGCGAGTAGTACAAATAGATACATATAGGTTTTAGGTAGATAAAAGTAAGGATAAGAAAAGATGAGTGTGAAACTTATGATAATATGTATGTACTTGGGATTAATCCCATCAAACAAGAGAGTTGATGGTTTTCATAAGTTATAGAAAGATCGATATAAACTGAAAGAACTCGGAGGGTTTAAGACTAGGAGCATTTAGAAGAGATTGAATGCTACCATGGTAGTAGAATAAGAGTGTAATTGTGACAAATGATAAGAGGATGACACTTAGGCCTTCGATTGAGTAATGATTCAAAGAGAAGGGATTTCATGAATTGCACGATATTAGAATACTCCCATAAGATGAATCACAGTGAGATGTTGTGAACACGGTTATTGATGTATAGTATCGTCCATAGGTCGATCAAGCAAATAAATTCACTTGTTACCCAATGAGATGTGAGCCATAGTGGCAATGTACATGTAAGGGGTTTTAAGTTATCAGCGGTAGATTATATATCACTATTAAGGTGAATCAACAATAACTTGAAAAAAGTTCCAAAGTATGAGATAAGATTAGGCTGCCATTCTTAAGATGACCAGTGATCAGGAAGCACTTAAGGACGTAGATTTAGTGATATAGGATAAGCAACGAGAGAGTAACCTGTAGTTGGGTAGCAAACCTTGGTAATAATAAATAGAAGTAAGTGTTATGGTATAGTGTGACCTACCTAAGTGTAGTAAAGACATAAGTATAGATAACTGAGGCTATGAAATGGAATATAGAAATAGTTGTATGTTCGACAAAGTACCGAGCGAAGAACTTATGTATACCTATAAATGCCCAGAGGGGAAACTTGTCATAGTTATGTATAAGTTCACAAAGTAAGCATAGAGATTTGCAAAAAGTTAGAGTATAAAGGATAGAAAAGTCGCATAGGCGCACATACAAGGACACGGTTGATATTCAATTGAGGATTGTCGAATAACCATTTTATCTAAGTACAACTGAGACGTTATCAGACGGTCCTATGTATACATACTTTTGGGTAGGTCAGAGCCCTTTCACAACAGTGTTTTGATGTCAAATACTTTTAGAGGACTTGTAAACACAGGTTCATTATGGGCGTGATGAGGTTTGGAAAGAACGGCAAGTTGAGCCCGGGGTGTTGGAGAGAGTTTGCAAGGTTGCTTATAGACTTGGCTTGCCTCCTAATCTTTTGGTATTTCGTTGTTCTATGCTTTGAAAGTACCTTGAAGATAAGTCACGGGTTATGACTTCAGTACAATACGGTTGGATGAGAATCTAGCTTATGAGGAAGAGTTGGTAGCCATTTCTAATAGGCAGGATCGGAAGCTAAGGTCTAAGGAGATCGCGTCGGTGAAGGTACAATAAAGAGGTCAACTGGTCTAGGAGGAGATTTGGTAAATCGAGCATGACATGCGGAGCAGATATCCTCACCTTTTTGGCCTTCAAGTATATTCTAAACTTGTTTGAGGATAAATGTATATTTAAGAGGGAGAGAATGTAATGAACCAACCAGTCATTTAAAGTATTTGATCCATGTTTCCCCATTTCATATTTCCCATATTATTTTTAAGGCTTCATTAGGTTTATGTGGTGATTTTGGACATAGATGTATGCTCGGATTTGGATTTGGAAGTTCCTACGATATATTGACTCTTTTTGTCAAAAGTTTGCAATTTGAATGTGTAGTAGTTTAATAAGTTTGACCATGAATTGTCTTTGGGAATATCGGTTCGTATTGTTCATTTGTGACTTGAAACGGGTCCGTTTTGTCATTTGAAACTTGTGTGCAAAGTTTGGATGTAATGTAGATTGGATAGGCTTGCATATGTGTATACGGCTAAAATCGGGGTGCCCGATTTTATGATCTTTACAGCACTCGGAAGGCTCGACGATTTGAGTTTTGGAATCGAGGGGGCACGTCGAGGATTCTCGACCCCAAGGCTGTGTAAATCAAAGACCATCATGGAAAGGCAGGAAATCCCCAAAAGGCACGTGGTTAAAGTTGACCAAGTACGCAAAATAGTACAGGCTCGTACCGTGGCATTAAATGGTTGTACCAGCCATCTGTCTTTGTAATAATTACACATGTAATATGTTGGGATTCCACCCTCATATATAAATTGGACCCTTGTCATTTTGTAAGAGACGTGATATTCAATACAAGAACAAGAACATTCTCTGCTCTCTAACTCAAACATTATATACCATTGTTTCATTAATTTATTGTCTTTCATTTATTGTGTTCATTAATTGTTCTTCGTTTATTACTCATTATTAATCATAAAGAGGCCATCTTCGAGGCCTTCAATATTGTTATATCATTTTCAACGCCCCTCTGTCAAGATTTTGAGCTCGACCTAGAGGCCCATTCCGACCAAGCTCGCGGCCCCATCTCTCCACTGCTCGGTTTGCACAATCTCGTTATACTTCGCTCTTATCTCGGTTTCTCACTTTTCACTTAACATCTACTGCCTAAACAACTGGTATTAAAATAGATCACGTATTTTTAGAACCACAAATTCAAACATAATTGTAATTACCATTTTCAAGGTAAACAGTTTGGCGCCTACCGTAGGGCGAAAAATAATAGTGATTGTTTTAGTGCTGGTTTTCTAAAAACACAAGTTATTCTTTACACTTTTTCTTTTCCAGGAATCTTCAATATCAGGTTAGAAAATGTCTAACTCAGTAAACGCACATGAAAACAATGATCCTAAGGATCACAGAGAGAATGGCACAGCTACTTTAGGTGCCGGTGTACCACCGCAAAACCTTGAAGGAGCACCAGTTCAAATCCATGTCGATGAAGGCTCACGCAACGCTCAACATGTCGATGTCAGCTCTCATACAAATGGTAGTGTGCGTGAATGAGAACAACGTGAAGCACAGGGAGCCCCTGCTCAAAAGGAAAGTGAAGTTAGCCTTCATGTTATTTTTGAGATGTTGCAAGCACAACAAGTGGCTATTTCTCAGCTACAAAGCCATCAGAGAACCCTAAGCACAACACCACAAGAAACGGCTCCTCGAGTCGAACATGCACCAGAAATGTCAAGCAAAAATGGGTCAGCAGCCGACCCCGCCATTATGAAGATGCTCGAGGAACTTACAAATAGGATTGAATCGGGTGAAAAGAAGATAGAAGCTAATGACAAAAAACTAGAGACCTATAACTTGAGGGTCGATCGGATCCCGGGCGCACCCCCGATTATGAATGATGTAGATTCAATAAGGTTCGTGCAAAAGCCATTCCTATCAAGTGCAGTGCCGAAGACCTCAGGCCCCAATGAGCACATTACTGCTTACACTTGCACTGTGAAGGGGAACGACCTAAAAGATGACGAGATTGGATCCGTCTTATTGAAAAAATTTGGAGAAACACTATGCAAAGGGGCCATGATGTGGTATCATAACCTCCCCCCAAACTGGATAGATTCGTTTGCCATGATGGCAGACTCTTTCGTGAAGGCACATGCTGGTGCCATCAGGAGTAAGTCTGATGTCTTCATAATCAAGCAAAGAGAGAATGAAATGCCAAGGGAATTCGTTTCCCGCTTCCAGCTGGAAAGGATGGAATTACCACCGGTCTCCGATTATTGGGCAGTGCAAGCCTTCGCCCAGGGCTTGAATGAGTGAAGCTCGATAGCCTCGAAGCAGTTAAAACAAAACTTGATCGTGTATCCCGCTATAGTTTGGGTGGATGTGCACAACAAGTATCAGTCAAATATCAGAGTCGAGGATGGCCAATTAGAGGCCCCCTCGGGATCGGTGTATCCCAGCAGGCTCTTAACAAAGGAATTGAGGCTCCCAGAAAGAGAGCCGAGGCCAAGAAAAGAAAGGTATCAACCGTATATAGAAAATCTCAGAAATATCCCGAGGTGTAACATTCCTCGAAACGACCAAAGGATGGATCGGAGACAGAATCCTCGGGAACTCTTAAACAAATTAGGGTTTGACAGGCACACAGGGCCGGTCGAGGCACCCCGGCTATCTGAGTACAACTTCAACGTTGATGTTTCATACCTCGTATCAGCCATACGTAAAATCAAGGATACTAGGTGTCCATGACCCGTACTATTAGATCCTTCACAAAGGAACCCTAACTTAATATGTTAATATCACGGTACCCACGGTCATAGGACAAAGGATTGCAGACAGCTTCGAGAAGAGGTAGCCCGACTAATTAGCAAAGGGCACCTTTGAGAGTTCATCAACGACCGAGCTATAAGCCAATTTCGGGAAAGAGAAGCGAATATGAAAAATGAAACAGAAGAACCATGACACGTCATCCACATGATTATTGGAGGAGTAGAGGCCCCTTATACCACCGTGATTTAGTACGGTGTCCGATCATGGCCTGATTGGCTAGGCCGTCTCACCCAGATACATCAACAACAATCACAATCACTATCACAGTTTCAATCATTAACTCAATCACAATTTCACGCACAATCACTGCCATGTGTGCAACATGGCATTCAATCAGGACCTTACCAGCTAGGATGTCTCACCAAAATGCTGCATGGATGGACATCACCCTTTTGTAATAATCATCTCATCCCAATAGAGGGAAAATATTTACAATCCACTCCTATACCGACATGTGTTGTTTTGGGGTTAGGCTATTTAAACGTACCCTTTCTCGGTGACTAATGATACTCCAAAAGTTATTATTATTACAAGGATTTACAACCTATTTCTATATCTCTTACACATTTGTTAGTTTTATTGGAACTGGTGGCTCCAAATGTAATACCATTCATGGAACGTTAACTGCATTTCATATTTCATGCTCACCTCTTTCACTTTCAAACGTCATCACGGATGATCGACAAAAAAGGATTTCTATTCAAGTCATTGATTATGCATGTGAGAAAGCAAAATTTATGAACCTTGACATTTCTTACACAATTTTCATAATAGCTTTCATTTGAACCACGACTTGAAGTTATAACATTTAGATATGCAACCCATACTTTGAACACATTCTCAAATAGTAACACAACATAAGAAGAACATTTGGAATATAAATTGAGCACATATATCTTTTGATACACCATTTATTTGGAATAATCAATTTATAATGAGCAACTTGGGGCTTACAAGGACATTGTGGGGTTCAATTATAAAACAACAGTTAAGCCAACATACCTCACCTTGAGCTTTCCTTAAATTACTACAATGTTCTGGAGACTCTTAGCAACTTCCATCTAGTTAGAAATATAATAAAATTGAAGACAAATTAGGTAGGAGTTCATGGCTCCTGCTTATTTGAGCATTTTATCAATAACTAGGTGAGCATTATAATTTCAAGGTCATACTATGATGGATTCCTTCATTCCACTACCCAAAGTCTATCCAATTTAGCTCAACTGTCTTCCCCCAAACCTTGATAGTACATGCATGCATATGGACAATCCCACACCCAAGAATGGTTTTTCTTGTCAATACCCCAAAACCACCCTTGTCGTGATGGAGCTTATCATGATACTAGGCTAGCCAATTCACTACTTATAGCATAAAGAAAACCCTTCATTCAAAACATCACTAATCTGATATTTCACAAAAAAATTCCGTTTAAGCATTTGAACACAAGCAGGATATACTAAAAATTTAATACAACCCAAAATCCCGGAGTCACTAGTCATGAGAAACTAAAAGAAATACACGTCTGATTTTGTCTATTTAATACATGCTAAGTCTGAGGAATATGTGATATAAAGGTAAGAAGGAGAATAGAAAGGTTGTGGACGTCGTGCAGCTACCTCGCAAATGTCTGAAAACTCTGAGACAGGGAAGACCAACTCTCACTCTGATGCCCTGGCACCTGAATCTGCACACAAGGTGTAGGGAGTAATATAAGTACGCCAACTCATTAAGTAATAAATGTGAATAAAGACTGATCAATAAGAAACACGTAAATACACGTCATAAATTCATAGTAAGTACAATCTTTCTTACCAACACTACATATATGTCAAATCATCACGCTTAAAAGCCGATTTTAGTAAAAGTCTTTTGAGAAAATTTTTCCAACAGTTTCAAACAGAATTTCAAGAAATTTCAAGTAAAAGTGATGAAAATCATAAGTAGCCTCTCGGGCAAAACATGTATCATAAACCGCCCCTCGGGCGGAACATCACTTAGAATCAGCACCTCGGGCTACCTCACAATCAGTCATAATCAGCCCCTCGGGAAACCTCACAACCACTCATGCCTCACCATCACTCGTCACTCGGCACTCGCACTCAGTAGGTACCTGCGCTTACTGGGGGTGTACAGAATCCGGAGGGGCTCCTACAGCCTAAGCGCTATAAAAGCCATCTCGTGGCATAAACAATCAAGCCCTTGGCCTCTCATATATCATAAATCAATATGACATGCTGCAGCGTGCAACCCGATCCCTTGATATCCTCACAACACAGTCCTTCGGCATCACTCAGTCAAAAACCTCTCAAGCCGCTGGGGCTATCGATAAAACAGGGTGCTCATCCCAAAATATCATTTTTATGCATCAAATGGGGTAATTAAGACTGAGTTTCGAAATCACTAAAACATAGCATGACTGAGTACAAATCTTAAATCAACATAGTGAGGAAATAGCAGTAAAATCCCCTAAGGTTCCAAATAGCTTGGCACGAGACCCAAATATGTCATTCAACCCAAAACATAGTAATATTTTATAAAACAAAAAGTATCATATAGTTTCCAGTCAAATACGCAACTTAATAGTTGCTACGGGATGAACCAAGTCACAAATACCCAACGGTGCACGCCATACGCTCGTCATTTAGCATATGCGCCACTTCAAAATAGTGAAACGATCTGCAATACGGGGTTCCATACCCTCAGGACAAGATTTATCATTACTTACCTCCATTCGAACGAGAATCTACTCTGGGATGCCCTTGCCGCTCGACTCGGCCTCAAATCACCCTGAATCTATTCAAAATCAATTTCATAACATCAGTATTTGCTAAAGGAATAGAACTCATGCGAAAATAATCAAATTAAATCAAAAATCACGAAATTGGCCAAACCCGACCCCCGAGCCCACGTCTCGAAAACTGACAAAAATTACAAAACTAGAATCCTTGTTCACGCATGAGTCTAGCCATATCAAGTTCCTACAAGTTCCGACATCAAATGGCCATTCAATTCTCCAAAATAAACTCTCTAAAGTTCCTCCTTTTTCTCCAAATTTTCACCCCAAACTCCCAATTTAGATGACAAAAATCAAGGCAAAATCATGGAATTAAACCAATACTAAGTGAAGGACATTTACCCCAATTACTCCTCTAAAAATCCCCTCTAAAATCGCCCTCTCCCGAGATCTCTAATGAAATTTTGGAATTAGGAACTCAAACCCTCGTTTTGAACTTTAAACATCCTGCCCAGTTATTCCTTCATAGCGATCGCGAGAGTAGCCTCGCTCGCCAAGCACAAATAAATCTGCCCCTAAATTAACCTAACGTGACCGCGTAAACACCCACGTGTTTGCGAATCACTGCTACATGACACTACGGGATCACGTTGAGCAATCGCTTCTGCTCCCCATCAGCTCTAATACCTTACGCGAACGTGACATTGTCCACGCGTTCGCGAAGCACTATCTCACACGCGATCGCGATCGCGATCGCAACCCAAACTCTGTGATCGCATAAAACAACTTCACCTCTGCTCCAATTATGCGATCGTGATCGCGACCTCCTATGTGCGATCGCGAAGAACAAATCTTCTGCAATAAACACCAGAAATATGCCAACCTTTCAAGTCCAAAAATAACCCGTTGATCTTCCGAAACACACTCGAGTCCCTCGAGGCCTCGACCAAAACATGCCAACACATCCCATAACATTACCCAAGCTTAGCCGAATCCTTGGAACACACAAAACAACATCAAAACACCAAATCAACTCAAAACTCAAGCTTAAGGATTCCGAAATTCGTCTATGATTCTGAAACCACCCAAACCACGTCTAAATGACCTGAAATTTTGCACACATATAAAAAAAGACAATATGAACCTACTCCAACTTCCGTAATTACATTACGCCCTCGATAGCTAATCTTCCACTGTTTGAACAAAAATTGCCAAAAATCCAATTTCGCCAATTCAGGCCCAATTCTACCATTGACCTTCGAATAACATTCTGAACATGATCTTAAGTCCCAAATCACCTAACAAAGCTATTCGAACCATAAAAACCCGATTCCGAGATCATTTACCTATAAGTCCACTTCCGGTTGACTTTTCCAACTAATTAATCATCTTAAGAGACGAAGTGTCTCATTCCTCTCCGAACCCGAACCAATCAACCTAACACAACATAAAAGAGTTGAACAACACAAAATGAAGCACAGATGGGAGAAATGGGGCTAAAACTCTCGGAACGACCGGTCGGATCGTTATATTCTCCCTCTCTTAAACAAATGTTCGTCCTCGAACGAGTTTAGAAACATACCTGGAGTCTCAAATAGATATGGATATCTGCTCTGTATCTCCCGCTAGGTCTCCCAGGTGGACTCCTCCATCGGATGCCCTCTCCACTACACCTAACTGAAGCTATTTCCTTTGACCTCAATCTTCGGAACTGTCGACCCAAAACAACCACTAGCTCCACATCATAAGTCATAGAACCCTTTAACTAAACCGAGATGAAGTCCAAAACATGCGACGGGTCACCAACATACTTTCGAAGCATGGAAACATGAAACACTAGATAAACACTCGATACGCTGGGTGGCAAAGCAAGTCTATAAGACACCTCCCCTACCCTCCGAAGCACCTCAAAAGGTCTAATGAACTAGGGACTTAACTTGCCCCTCTTCCCAAAATGCATAACACCCTTCATGGGTGACAACTTCAGTAGAACCTTCTCTCCAGCCATGAAAGGTACATCACAGACCTTCCTCGCCCCATAACTCTTCTGCTGAGACTGCGTCGTGCGAAGCCACTCCTGAATCAACTTCACCTTATCTAAAGCATCCTGCACCAAATCTTGTACCCAAGAGTCTAGCCTCACCCGACCCAAACCAACCGACCGTAGATCTACACCTCCTCCCATATAAAGCCTCGCACTAAGCCATCTGAATTCTCGACCGATAACTATTATTATATGTACACTCCGCGAGTGGCAAAACCTGGTCATATGAACCCCCAAAAACAATAACACAAGCGCGCACATGTCCTCCAATATCTGAATAGAGCACTCGGAATACCCGTCCACCTAAGGATGAAAATATGTGCTCAACTCAACCTAAGTACCCAACTCTCCCTGCACGACCCTCCAAAATTGCGATGTGAATTGAGTACCTCTATCAGAAATGATGGTAACTGGAACGCCATACAACCGAACAATCTCCCAAATATAAATCTCAGCTAACTGCTCCAATGAGTAGGTAGTGCCAATAGGAATGAAGTGCGCGGACTTGGTCAGCCAATCCACGATAACCCAAATAGCATAGAACTTCCTCTAAGTCCGTGGGAGCCCAACTACAAAGTCCATGGTGATCCGCTCCCACTTACAGTCCGGAATATCCAACCTCTAATGCAATCCACCTGGTCTCTGGTGCTCATACTTGACTTGCTGATAGTTGAGACACCGAGCTATGAATCCAACAATACCCTTCTTCATCTGCCTGCACTAATAATGATGTGGCAGATCCTGATACATCTTTGTGGCACCCGGATGGATGGAATACCGCGAGTTTTGGGCCTCCTCAATAATCAACTTCCAAAGCCCATCTACATTAGGCACACATATCCGACCCTGCATCCTCATCACACCATCATCGCCAATAGCTACATCCCTAGCATCACCTCGCCGGACCATATCCTAAAGAACAAGCAAGTGTGGGTCATCATATTGGCGCTCTCTGATACGGTCATAAAGAGAAGACCTGGAGACTACATAAGCCAATACCTGACTGGGATCCGATATATCCAACCTCACAAGCTTGCCTGCTAAGGTCTGAACATCAAGTGCTAAAGGTCTATCTGCTGCTGGAAGATATGCTAGACTCGCCAAACTCTTTGTCCAGCGACTCAAGGCATCGGCCACTACATTGGCCTTCCCCGGATGGCATAGAATAGTGATAACATAGTCCATGAGAAGCTCCAACCATCTCCGCTGACACAAATTCAGATCCTTCTGCTTAAACAAATGTTGCAGACTACGGTGATCAGTAAAAACCTCACAATGAACCCCATACAAATAATGACGCAAAATCTTCAAGGCGTGGACAATGGATGCTAACTCAATATCATGCACCGGATAATTCTTCTCATGAGTCTTCAACTGGCTAGAGGCGTACGCAATCACCCTAACCTCCTGTATCAATACATAACCAATGCCTATCCTCGAGGTATCACAATACACGGTGTGAGAACCTGAAGCTGATGGCAATACTAACACCGAAGTTGTGGTCAAAGCCGCCTTAAGCTTCTGAAAGCTCTCCTCACACTCGTCCGACCACCTGAACGGAGCACCCTTATGGGTCAATTTCGTCAAGGGAAAATCAATAGAAAAAAACCCCTCCACAAAGAAACGGTAATAGCCCGCCAAACTAAGGAATCTCCTAATCTCTGTAGTTGAGGACGGTCTGGGCCAATTCTGCAGTGCATCTATCTTATTCGGATCTACCTGAATACCCTCACTAGACACCACGTGCCCCAAGAAAGCTACTTAGCCAAGCCAAAACTCACACTTGGAGAATTTTGCATAAAGCGTCCTCTCCCTCAATCTCCGCAATACACCTCTCAGATGCTGAGCATGCTCCTCCTGGCTACGAGAGTACACTAGGATATCATCAATGAACATAATAACGAAGGAATCCAAGTATGGCTGGAATACGATGTTCATAAAATGCATGAACGCTGATGAGGCATTGGTCAACCCAAAATACATCTGCAAAAACACATAATGGCCATAACGGGTCCTGAAAGCCGTCTTGGGAATATCTGAATCTCGAAGCATCAGCCTGGATCCCTGAAGCTGGTCAAGAAAATCATCAATACGAGGAAAGGGATACTTATTATTGACTGTAACCTTGTTCAACTGCCTGTAGTCAATACACATTCTCATGGAACCATCTTTCTTTTTCACAAATAACACCGATGCACCCCAAGGTGATACACTAGGCCGAATGAACCCCTTATCTAGGAGTTCCAGAAGTTACTCTTTCAATTCCTTCAACTCCACCGGTGCCATATGATATGGTGGAATGGAAATAGGTTGAGTGTCTGGCACCAAATCAATACCAAAATCAATATCCCTGTCGGCCGCCCGATCTGCAGGGAACACGTCCGGAAAATCACGGACCACTAAAACATAATCAATAGTCGGTGTCTCAGCACTGACATCCCTCACAAAAGCTAAATAAGACAGACACCCTTTCTCCACCATACGTTGAGCCTTCAGGTATGAAATCACCCTACTCGGCACATAATCAATAGAACCTCCCCGCTCAACCCTCGAAAATCCTGGCATCGATAAGGTCACGGTCTTAGCGTGACAATCTAAAATAGCATGACATGGAGAAAGCCAATCCATGCACAATATCACATCAAAGTGAACCATGCTAAGTAATAAAAGATCCACTCGGGTCTCTAGACCCCCAATAAATACCACACATGACCGATACACATGGTCCACAATAATAGTATTGTCCACCGGAGTCGACATATGAACAAATGTAACTAAAGAATCGCGGGCCATATACAGAAAATAAGAAGAATATGATCAAACATAGGAATACGTGGAACCAGGATCAAATAAGACCGAAGCATCTCGGTGAAAAATTGAAACATTACCTGTAAAAACTGCATCTGAGGCCATGTAATCTGTTCTAGCTGAAAGTGCATAAAAACGGGCATGGCCTTCACCTGATCGACCTCCCCCTCTAAGGCAGCCTCTGGCTACCTGGCCCCTACCCGTAGCTGGCTGGGCGGGTGGTGAAGTAACTGAAGCTGAAGTCAAGGGCTGGCCCCTCTACTGAGACGGACAACCATGACAACAAGGACAGTGCCTCCACACGTTCCCAATCTCGTCACATTTGAAACAACTCCCTGGTCCTGGAGACGGGTATTAAAGGGAACCTCTAGCACCAGGATAACCATTAGAAGAACCAAGCATAGATGAACCCTAAATCGATGGTGCACGAGATGAACTCTAGGCTGGAAGGGCAATAAATGATGAACGGCCCGGATGAGAACTGAGGGGACTATGCCCCGATGATGCACCATAATAAACTAGGCGAGCTGGCTGAGCAGGCGTAAATTTGTGGCTTCTGCTATGCTGAAACTGACCTCTGAAGGGAACACTACCAAAGCAACCAGATCCCCAAGGCCTCTTGGCCTCCCTCTCATCTCGCTCTTGGCGATGAACTGACTCGATCTCACAGGCAATATCAACAACCTGCACAAAAGTAGCACCTGATAACCTCTGGTCATAAGAATCCGAACCTGATATGTGAGGCCATCCACGAACCTCTTGATCCTCCCTCTATCTATAGGAACCAACCAAACAGCATGACGGGCTAGCTCAGAAAAACTCATCTCATACTGCGTCACAGTCATATCATCCTGGCGCAGCTGCTCAAAGTGCCTGCGCAAATCCTCTATGCGAGACTATGGTACATACTTCTCTAGGAAGAAAGTGAAAAACTGCTGCCAGGTAAAGGGCACTGCATCAACGGGCCTACGCTTCTCAAACGCCTCCCACCAAGTAAAAGCAGCTTCGGAAAACTGGAAAGTAGTAAATGAGACCCCACTGGTCTCCAATATACCCATTGTACGAAGCATCCTCTGTCACTTGTCTAAGAAACCCTGGGCATCCTTTCCCTCAGCACCACTGAAAGTCGGAGGCTGAAGTTTGCCAAATCTCTCCAACCTACGCTGCTCATCGTCAGCCATAACTGGAACCACATTGTACTGAACATGTGCAATCGGATGAGCTGGAGGTGCCTCATGTGTCTAAAGTCCCTGAATAACTTGCTCAGGTGTACGAGCAGAAGGAGTCTGAGTGCCTCCACCGACCTGAGAAATAGATGTTGTAGTAGAAACAACGACCACTTGTGCAAGACTGGCGCACACGGTCAAAATCTGAACTAAGGTCTCCTGAAGACCCAGAATAACAGTAGGCATTGTCAGTGCCTAGGCTGGTCTCGCTGGAACATCAACGGCTGGAACCTGATCTGGAATAACAGATAGATCTATGGGTACTGCTCCATTTGCTGCACGAGCTGCACCTCTACCTCTACCACGGCCTCGACCCCTGTGGGGTCCCACTAGTAGCTGATTGCTGCCCAGTAGCATGTGTCCTCATCGTCGGTGAGAGAATGAAATAATAGAATTTTAGTTACCATAAACAACAGATTCGCATGACAAGAATTCAAGAATGTGAGATTTTTCCTAAGGGTTCTGCAGCCTCTCGAAGATGAGTACAGACGTCTCCGTGCCAATCCGCAAGACTCTACTAAATCTGCTCATGACTGGTGAATCCTACGTAACCTAGGCTCTGATACCAACTTGTCAAGACCCAAAAACCACCCTAGCAATGATGGCGCCTATCGTGATACTAGGCTAGACAATTCACTACTTATAGCATAAAAAAAAAACCTTTCGTTCAAAACATCACTAATCCGATATTTCATAAAAATTTCCGTTTAAACATTTCAACACAAGCAAGGATATACTAAACATTAAATACAGCCGAAAATCATAGAGTCACTAGACATGAGCAACTAAAAGAAATACACGCCGGATGTTTTCTCTTTAATACATACTAAGTCTGAGGAAATAAATGCTATAAAGGTAGGAAGGAGAAAATCAAGGTTGCAGACGTCGTGCAGCTACCTCGCAAATCTTCGAAAACTCTGAGACAGGGAAGACCAACTCTCACTCTAATGCCTTGACACTTGAATCTGCACACAAGGTGCAAGGAGTAATGTGAGTACTCCAACTCACTAAGTAATAAATGTAAATAAAGACTGATCAGTAAGAAACATGAAAATACACCTTTACAATCACTTATAATTAACCCCTCGGGAAACCTCACAACCACTCATGCCCCCCATCACTCGTCACTCGACACTCAACACCCACACTCAGTAGGTACATGCGCTCACTGGGGGTGTACGGACTCCGGAGGGGCTCCTACAACCCCAGCGCTATAACAAGCCATCTCGTGGCATAAACAATAAATCCTTTGACCTCTTATATATCGTAAATCAATACAACATGTTGAGGCGTGCAGCCCGATCCCATGATATCCTCACAACACAGGCCCTCGACCTCACTCAGTCAAAAACCTCTCAAGCCACTCGGGCTATCAATAAAACAGGGTGCTCAACCCAAAATATCATTTTTATGCATCAAATGAAGTAATTAAGACTGAGTTTAAAAATCAGTAAAACATAGCATGACTGAGTATAAATCTTAAACCAACATAGTGAGGAAATAGCAGTAAAAGCCCCTACGGGTCCAAATAGCTTGGCACGAGGCCGAAATATGGCATTCAGCCCAAAACATAGTAATATTTTCTAAAACACAAAATATCATATAATTTCCAGTCAAATACACAACATGATAGTTGCTATGGGACGGACCAAGTCAAAAATCCCCAACAGTACACGCCACACACTCCTCATCTAGCTTGTGCGCCACTTCAAAATAGTGAAACGATCTGAAATCCGAACTTTCATACCCTTAGGACAAGATTTACAATCTTTACTTACCTTAATCCGAACAAGAATCTACTCCGCGATGCCCTTCCCGCTCGACTCAGCCTCAAATCGCCCTGAATCTATTGAAAATCAGGTTCATAACATTAATATGCGCTAAAGGAACAAAATCCATGCGAAAATAATCAAATTACATCAAAAATCTCGAAATTGGCCAAAGCCATCCCCCAGGCCCACATCTCATAATTCGACAAAAATTACAAAACTAGAATCCTCGTTCACTCACGAGTATACCCATATCAAATTCCTCAAAATCCGACATCAAATTGCCATTCAATTCCCCAAAATAAACTCTCCAAATTTCCTCCATTTTCTCCAAATTTTCACCTTAAACTCCCATAATATGACAAAAATCAAGACAAAATCAAGGAATTTAACCAAAATGAAGTGAAGGACACTTACCCCAATTAATCCTATGAAAATCCCCTCTAAAATTTCCCTCTCCCGAACTCTCTAATGAAATTTTGGAATTATGAACTCAAAACCTCGTTTTGAACTTTAAACATTCTGCCCAGTTATTCCTTCATCGCGATCGCAGAAATAGCCTCGCGATCGCAAAACACTAATAAAGCTGCCCGTCAATTAACCTTATGCGATCGCGTAAACACCCACGCATTTAGGCATGTGCATTCGAATCGGTTTATCGATAAATCGAATCGATTATTTGTTATCGATTATTTGTTATCGATTTATCGATTTCGATTTCGATTCCGAAAATTTTCTTATCGAGTTATCGATTTCGATTTCGATTTTGTCCACTTCGCTTATCGATTTATAATTTTATTATTTTTTCTTGTCGTGGTTTCCTTTACCCTAACTTATTATTTCCATTTTCTTCTACCCTTATTATTTTCTAATTTTTCCTACCCTATTATTTTCTTTCATCTTCACAACATCACGACGCTTCTGCCTCAAGATTTTCCCCTACGGCCCTACCCTCTTGCCCCTTTAGAGCTGAACTGCTGAAGCCTTAAATTTTCTTCACTCAAAATTCCTCCTTTCTCGATTTCTTCCACTTATTTGGTAATTCTCTATCTCCAAATGGGTTCTCTCAGTAAGTTGATTGTAATTTGGTAGAAGTTCTTTTGGTCAGTTAGGTAAGGAGCTGAAGAATAATTAGTCTGCCTGAATTAAATCAGTTAATCGTAGTATCATTTGGTATGATAGAGTAATGATTAGTCGTCTATCTCTATTAGCTATCCACTGTTTATACATGTTTTACACATAGTATACATATATTAAGTAAGGGTACTAAACATGACAACATCGCTTAGAGCTAGCAAATTTTCTTATTGGTGGAATCCCGCAAATTTTCTTATTGGTGTAATCGATAACTGAATCGATAAGCCCCAAAAATCGATAAAACAAAATTGAAAAAATTGAAACCTTATTGAAATGATAACGATAAGCATATGTAAAAATCGATAATCGATAAGTAATTATCGATAAGGGTCAAAATCGAATCGATAAATCGAATGCACACCCTTACACGCATTCGTGAATCACTTCTACACGACACTACGGGATTGCAACCTTCCTCACGTGATCGCGTAGAGAAATAGCCTCTATTCCCCATCAGCTCTAATACCCTACACGAACGCAACACTGGCCACGCGTTCGCGAAGCACTACCTCACATACGAACGCGATCATGACCCAAACTCTGAAATCGCATGGAACAAATTCACCTCTGCCTAAGCTTATGCGATCACGACCTCCTCTTTGCAATCGCGAAGAAAAAATCTTTTGCAACAAACACCAGAAAATTTGCCAACCTTTCAAGTCCAAAAATAACCCGTTGAGCTTCCGAAACACACCCGAGGCCCTCGGGACCTCGACCAAACATGCCAACACACCCCATAATATCACCCAAACTTAGTCGAATCCTCGGAACACTCAAAATAACATGAAAACACAAAATCAACTCAAAATTCAAGCCTAAGGATTTTTAAACTTCTGAAATTCGCCTACGATGCCGAAACCACCCAAACCACGTCCGAATGGCCTAAAATTTTGCACACACATCACAAACAACATTACAAACCTACTCCAAATTATGTAATTCTATTCCGACCCTGATAGCTAATTTTCCACTACTGACCAAAAATCGCCAAGTATCCAACTTCGCCAATTCAAGCCTAAATCTACCACGGACCTCCGAATAACTTCTTGAACACGCTCCTATGTTCCAAATAACCTAACGAATCTATCTAAACCATCAAAACCTGATTCCAAGATCATTTACCTATAAGTCAACTTCCGGTTGACTTTTCCAACTAATTAACCATCTTAAGAGACTAAGTGTCTCATTCTTCTCCACAACCACTCTGAACACGAACCAATCAACCTAACACAACATAAAAGAGCTGAACCATACAAAGTGAACCAAAAACGGGGAAAACTGGGATAAAACTCTCGAAACGACCGATCGGGTCGTTACATTTTTTCATTACCTATTTTCAGTTAAATCCCGAAATTGATGGTTATGGAGTAGAATCTTACCTTTAGGATGAAAGGCCAGTGAGGTCTTCCTTGCTTATTCTCCAACCGTTGTGCAAGAATTGAGAAGTAATGAGTTTTTGAACCCCCATTCACTCTAGATCCCTTCACTCTCAAAATATCAAAATTTTACCTTACAACTAGTCTTCAACGAGCATATATGAAAATAGGGTCGGGTAACAAAATTAGAAAAATGACGCCCCGATGTGATTCTGCGGTCGCATATAGGACTGCTTAATACTTCTGTTGTCCGCAAAAGGGAACGCATAATGGTCCACCAGAACTGGGCATTTATGCTTCACTATGCCATAGGTTTGCGGTCCACAAAACAATTATGCGATCGCAGAATGAATCGTAGAACCTCCTTCAAAAATTTGTCATGTTGGCTTCTGCGACAAATGTGGGCTCGCGAAACGATTATGCGGCCACATAATTGACTGCAAAATAACTTCCAAAGTTTGGCCATATCTCTGCTTGAGTCAACGGTAGATTTGCGGTCCACAAATTAGTTCTGCGGTTGCGGAATGGACCGCAGAAACGTCCTTCTCGGCCAAAAAATTTCTTTAAACACCCAACGCACTGTTCAACAAAAAAAGTCAGCGCTGAGAAGAATCTCTACAATCATCAACACATAAGTCCACCTTGGCACCACGAAACCTCAAGTTTTAGGTAAAATTTCACGGGGCCTTACATCGTCGCCTGCTTAAGATCATTGTCCTCGAATGAAGGTCAAAATTCACCATTAGCATCCAATGTGACTCGACTGCTATATCACACCAGTAGTTCCAAATTTTTGACTAACTCCCTAAATTTCCAAAAATCTCGGAAGAGCTTCCCTTGTAACTGGGCAAATCCACCTACTAGAGAATCCATGAAACCAATCATCACAAAATGTACATAATCCAATGACGCAACACAACATGGAATTAACACCAACCGTAGCCTACATTACCAGAAAGAAACACCCTTAGCATAAATTGTACAAGTGATACATGGTAATAATTCATAAGGGAAAACTTCATAAAAACAATTACATAACTATTCAAACAAATGAGGATACTTCTTCTTCATCTCTTCCTTGGCTTTCCCAGTGGCATCTTCAACCTATTGGTTTCGCCATCGCACTTTCATGGAGGTAATTTCTTTATTTCGTAGCCTTCGGACTTGCCTATCAAGAATGGCTACTAGAATCTCTTCATAAGTCAGTTCTTCATTAAGCTCTATTGTCTCGACAAGAACAATCAGCGATGAATCTCCAACCACCTTCTTCAACATGGATACATGAAACACCAGGTACACTAAAGACGTCTCTAGATGTAGTTCAAGCTTGTAAGCCACCTGACCAATCCTCTGGATGATTCTATACGGTACAACATACCTCAGACTCGATTTCCCTTTCTTAACAAACAACATTAAACCTTCAAGAATACCCAACCATCCTCTTTGAACTCAAAATCCCTACGATGCACATTCGAATAGCATTTCTGATGGCTCTGGGCAGTTTTCAGTCGTTCTGTAATAGTCTTAACCTTCTCCATGGCCTGATGTATGAGGTCTAGCCCTAATAACTGTGCTTCTCCAATATTGAATCACCCAATGGGAGATCTATATCTCCTACCATATAGATCTTCGAACAGTTCTATCTGAATGCTAGCATGATAAATATTATTGTAGGCAAATTCTATGAGCGAAAAATGATCATTCCAGCTATCCTTGAAGTCAAGAACACAAGCGTGAAACATATCCTCAAACGTCAAAATGGTCTACTCTACATGCCCGTTAGTCTGTGGATGAAAGGTCGTACTAAGATTCATCATAGTACTCAAACCTTGCTGAATCTTCTTCCAAAAATTAGAATCTAAGATAATAGAAATTGGGGTGTCGTACAACCTGCCTATTGCTCGATGTACAATTGAGCATATTGTTCTGCGGTGTCGGTAGCATTAACCGGTAAGAAGTGTGTGGAATTCGTCAGTAGGTCCAAAATCACCCAAATCGAGTCGAACTTGTGAGGCGTGCGAGGCAGTCCCACGACAAAGTCCATGATCATCTCCCATTTCCACATTGGAATTTCTATGTGTTGTGCCCACCCACCAGGCATTTAATGTTCGGCCATTACTTGCTGAAAATATGGACACCTCGCCATAAGGTCCGCTACATTCCTCTTCATATTATTCCACTAGAAGACTTCCTTAAGATCATGATACATCTTTGTAGAGCCCGGGTGCACGGAATACCTAGAAGTGTGAGCCTCGATCATGATTATATCCCGGATACCATCTACATTTGGAGTACATAGCCGTCCTTGGTACCCTAGTGTACCATCATCCATGCCAAGAGAAATGTCCATGGTCTTATATTTATGAATCCCCTCCTTCAAGTGTACCAACAATAGATCATTGTATTGCTTCTCCTTGACTTCATTTATGAATCCCCTCCTTCAAGTGTACCAACAATAGATCATTGTATTGCTTCTCCTTGACTTCATTTATGAATCCCCTCCTTCAAGTGTACCAACAATAGATCATTGTATTGCTTCTCCTTGACTTCATTTATGAATCCCCTCCTTCAAGTGTACCAACAATAGATCATTGTATTGCTTCTCCTTGACTTCCACAACAAGAGATGATTCAACCTTATTTTGTAAAATCACTTATCCTTCACTAGAGTCCGTAAGACGAACTTCTAAACTAGCCAACCGATGAACCTCCTTGGCCAATGACCTTTAATATGCCTCCAAGTGGGCCAAACTGCGCATAGATTTTCAGCTAAGAGCATCCTCTACAACTTTAGGCTTCCCCGGATGACACAGAGTATCAATGTCGTAATCCTTGAGTACTCAGGCCATCTTCTCTGCCTCAAATTCAATTCCTTCTATTTGAAAATGTATTGAAGGCTCTTATGGTCCGTGAATATATCCACATAGACCCCATAAAAATAATGACGCCCAATCTTCAATGCAAATACCACTGCCGCAAACTTTAAGTCATATGTTGGATAATTCTTTTCATGATTCTTGAGTTTGCTAGAAGAAAAAGATATCACCTTGCCATGTTTCATTAATACACACCCAAGTCCGACTCTTGAATCATCATAATATACCACAAACGCATTTGTACCCTCTAGTAGGGTCAACACTAGTGGCGTAGTCAATCTTGATTTCAACTCCTGGAAGATCCTTTCACAAGCATATGACCATTGGAACTTAACCACCTTATGTGTCAATTTAGTCAACGGAGAGGCAAGGGTAGAGTACCCTTCCACAAATTTCGTGTAATATCCAGCTAAGCCCAAGAAACTGTAACTCTCTATTGGGGTAGTTGGTCTAGGCCAATTCTTCACACCTACTATCTTCTGAGGATCGACCTTAATTCCTTCCCTAGAGACGACATGACCTAAGAATGTGACATATTCAAGAACAAATTCACATTTTGAAAACTTCACATTTAACTAGTGCTGGTACAGGGCCTGGAGAACCGTCCTAAGATGATCATCCTGGTCCTCTCAGCTTCGTGAATATACCAGAATATCGTCAATGAACACTGTTACAAAAGAGTCAAGAAAAGACTTGAAGACTCAATTTATAAGATCCATGAAAACTGTCGGGGTATTTGTTAGTCCAAAAGACATTACCAGAAATTCAAAGCGCCCATAGCATGTCCTGAAAGTTGTTCTTTGAATATCATGCTCCCTGGTCTTGAATTGGTGATACCTAGATCATAAATCAATCTTGGAGAAATACTTAGCACCCTACAATTAGTCAAAAACAGTCATCTATCATTGGAAGTGGGTACTTATTCTTTATCGTGAACTTGTTGAGCTACCATCAATACACATCCTCAGTGACCCATCTTTCTTCCTTACACAGAGAATCGGTATGCCCCAGGGAAACACACTCGGCTGGATGAAACCCTTCTCTAACAAATCCTTCAATTGTTCCTTTAGCTACATCAATTCTGTTGGTGCCACTATGTGGGGTAGAATAGATAGAGGATGTGTGCCCTACATCACCTCAATCCCAAAATAAATCTCCCTGTCTGGTGAGATCCTAGGGAGCTCATCCGAAAAGATCTCTGGAAATTCATTCACAATAGGCACAAACTCAAGTGTATGTTCCTCAGCATCGGGGTCCGTAACCTGGACCAAATGGTAAATACGTCCCTTGTTGATCATCTTGATGGCCTTAATGTAAGAAATAAACCTACCCTTCAGCACCACATCATCCCCTTCTATTCAATAACTGGATCATTTTGAAATTCAAATCTAACGGTTCTGGTTCAGCAATCAAGCTTAGCAAAACATGAATAAAGCCAGTCCATCCCCATGTTTACATCAAAATCAATCATCCCCAATTCAATGAGATCGCCTATGGTGTCCCGACCATGCACTGTGAAAACATAGTCATTATAAACCAACACAACCACAATAGAATCACTAACCGAATTAGATACAGAGAATGGCTCATGAAGTTGTTCTGGTTCTATCTCAAATACTATAGAAACATAAGGGGTGACATAAGACAAGGTGGAACCGGGATCAATAAGAGCATATACATCATGAGATTCAACAATCAATATACTTGTGACAACATCTGGAGAAGCCTTTGTACTCTGGTGACCTCTCATAGCATAGAAATGGATTGGTCCTCCAAAACTCTATGTACCACCCCTAGCTGCACCACGCCCTGGGGGTGCTGAAGTGTCTCGTGTTGGAGGAGGTGATGTGGATGTAGTAGCGGCATAACTAACTGGATGTGTTCTACCCCCTGCCTGGACCCTGGCGTGACGAACAACAATCCTCTAGATGTGACCCTCAGTCCACACACATAGCATATGGGTAGGTCAATGTTGCAAACTTCTAGGTGCATCTTCTCGCACCTAGGGAATGGGGGCTTCCTTTGCTGCTGGAATCTCCCACGCGGTCGACCCTGCTGGTAGGATCCCATGTTGCCCTGACCGGGCCTAAAATGACTCCACTACTGCTGATTGGGCTCTAATGGCGGCGCACTGACTAAAGACTAAGAAAAACCTTGATATGGCCTTGATGTCCCCCCTCCCCTCCCCCCCTCCCCCCGAATGCTGACCTACCACCACCACCAAAAGAACCACCAAAGTTGCTCGCGGATCGGGCCTTGCTGCCACTCTCTCGCTCTATTCTATTCTTTAATTTATAGTCTTTGTAGCTTGAGCAAACACCACCATCTTCCCATAGTTCATATTATTTTCAAATAAGTTGTAGCGACCTAATTAATATCTAAGGGGCTAAGGCCCTACACAAACTAGCGCACTCACGCCTCCATAGTGGACAACATGTAGATGGAATACTTTGACAGGCACGCAAATCTCATATGATACTCCCACACACTCTTGCTACCTTGTTTCAGGCTCTCAAATTAACCTGCATGGGTTGCCTTAGAGCAACACATGAGTTATAGAAGGGGCAATCTTACAATATTCTCTATCGCAAGATCTAAAACATCAAAGAAGGGTATTATTCCTAAATGCCCAAATAGCCTCCTAATTATAGATGTGGACGGCATCACATCGATAAGAAGGACTATACTAGCCACGGCTCCGAGACATCCTAGGAAACATTAATACTTGAGGCTTTGATACCAAGTTTGTTATGCCCCGACCTCTGGGAGCGCGACTGACGCTCAAGCGATATAATGCTGTCGAGCAAGCCTGGTAGATTGCCTTCTACCCAACTCACACGTAAATAAAGAGAAGATAAATTTCATTAATCAACACCATAAGGATTCATGAACATCACTAATTCCATTACCATTAGTTACTTCATTTTAAAGTCTCAAAATACATACATTATCACAGTTGGAGTGAAACAAGTGATTCAGATACAACAAGACTAGTTTGACTTTCCCAACACCCATATACAACCCACATTGTGCCTACGGAGCCTCAAATGGATACAAAATAATACTATGATAATGCCGGCAAAAAGGCCCCAACTATACCTCAAACACAATACACGGGAAATAAAAGATAGAAGACCCCGAAATGAAGTGGGCCTCACCAAATCTGTCGGGAAGAGGGTGTGCTGCTATCATTGATCTATACCACCTGATGTGGAACAACCTGCATCCATTGAAGATGCAGCGCCCCAACAAAAGGGATGTTTGTACATATTGAATAATACTAGCATGTATGACTAAACATACTCTCATTAGAATAGCCAACAATACAGGAAGAATAGTCATAAAATCAATGGAAGCCTCAAACAATACTAAAACATCAAGTTAAGAGCAAGATAAGTTTTCAAGTAAATTTCCATTATTTTAGGTTGGGAGATCTAAGCACCGATATAGAACTGTTATTTAGCACGGATTCCAATCATGGCCCGATCGGATAGGACGTCTCACCTAGAGACCTCAACCATAATCACAATCACTATCATGGTTTCAATCATTATCTCAATCACAATTTAATGCAAAATCACCACCATGTGTGTGGCATGGCACCCGATCAGGACCAGATCGGGTAACGACCCGACCGATCGTTTTGAACTCTAGCACGTCGTTCTGTGGTTTGAAGTCATGAGCAGCTCCATTTTAGGTATTATGACTCGTGCGTATGCTCAGAAGTGAAATTCGGGAAGTTCGGAGTCAAATTGGAAAGAAAATTCTCATTTTAGAAGCCTTAAGTTGGAGAAATTGACTAAGATTGGAATTTTGAGTAAATGACCTCCGAATCAGGATTTGAAGGTTCAAGCAAGTTTGTATGATGATTTTGGACTTGGGCGTGTGTCCGGATCGGGCTTTGGGTAACCCGGGAGCATTTCGACGTATATTGTGGAAGTCAGCATTTTAAAGAAATTCCCTAAGTCTGGGTTGAAGTGCATCTTAGTGATATTGATGTCCGTTTGGGATTCTGAGTCTGGGTATAGCTCCATATTGTGATTTTTTGCCCCAAAACGCACACGCAAATATACGTGGTAGTAGCAAGTAATATAATGTTAAATCGAATGTCGAACCCACAGGGACTCGCGTAAACCACTTGTTGAATCACTCTAATTGTTATTTAATCAAGCTCAAAACCAAAATCCAGGAATGTAACTAAATTATACTACGATTCTATGAACTAACTAATTATCAAGTGACTAGAATATTGTTGTGTGTATTCAATAGAGACAAATATTCCAGGGTTGTGATCAATTCACCACTCGTATTGCATTCTAATTAACTCTCCCTTTCATATAATTCACTCATGGTTGCTAATTAATCGATAATTGCTCTCATAGACTTCTCCCGAAGTACTACTCGCCTATTCTCAATAGATTAACGCCTATATTCCTATGAAATTAATCTATTAGAACGCACTAAGATTATGATGTTTAATTAAGCACGGTGACTAGGTATATTCCTATCCTAACCACAAATCCGCTCCCCTGAAGTGTTAAGATCGTGCTCCCTTCAATTCTTCTCTAATCTATATATGGATTTCCCAAGCATAACATAGATAGTATATAGAACCTAATTGCTGGCCAAACAATTAAGCAATTAAATGCATAATTGAAGAAACAACCATATATTGAGTGAACTATAATCAAGGTGAAGTTAATATTGAATAACAATATTCATGGCTAAACCACAACCCTAGAACAATGGGTGTTTAGCCACTCATGCTATAATCAAACAATTTCATAAGTTTTGCATAAATGGAAAATACTAGAATAAGATGAAGAAAACTGATAATCCCTTGCTTCCTCAATGATCTTGTGTGTATCTTCTCTCCAAAAATGGAATCTTCCCCTTCTAGTTGTGTTTTTGGGTCTATTTATATGTTTGGGATAAATCCTAAACGTGTACGACACTTCTATTCAAACTGGGAAATACTTAAAACCTTCAAAACTCGGAATTGACCGGACCAGGGACCCCAGGCGTTAAGCCCCAAACGCCCAGCTATAGCCTGGGTAGGCCTGGCGTTTGTGCTCTAACGCCCCAGTGATGCCTTGGCATGGCTGGAGTTTGGGCTCTAACACCCCGCTAACGCCTGGTCATGCCAGGCTTTAGGGCCAAAACGCCCGGCTATGGCCCGGGTCACTCCTTTTCGATTCTTGAGCGTATTTATGATGTTTATGAACCTATTTAGCTCGGCTTCCATCTCCAATTCACCTACACATTAAATAGACTCCATTATGCACATATGACATGTATTTTTATCACAAATTCACATAAATGTAAGGTACATAATGCTTAAAACCATGAATTCTAGCCAAGCATCAACACCCCACACTTAGACTTTTTCTCGTCCTCGAGCAATGGGACAATCTACTACCCTTCAACACGTACACATTTCATTATCAAGGTGTATTTTACTTTTCAATCATACACATTACCCCTTAACTATGATCGATACCGGCAATCATGTATGAACATAAAAAATTTCACATTCTTTTCCTTCTTTAAACATGCCCAAGTATAACAATTTAATCAAACATACCAACAACCTAATTGGAACCACCCAACTTCAAGAGTTGACTTGCAACTACTAAGCTCTCTCAATTCACGCACCTACCCAACAAGAAAGTTACAACATTACCAATCGTTCATGAGATCATGTGCCCTCACCAACAACAAAAGAGTGAATATAACTAGTCCACACATTCAAATATGCTTTTGAACATTATTTAAGGACATCACACAATTGAACAAATTTACTCACTCTCATAAAGAATTCATATGCATCTCGTGGTCGTACCATAAGCTTGCCCTTAGTATAGATCTCCACTAATTCAAGTTAGCCAAATCTAGGATCAATTAGGACTTTTAAGGTTATAATTTAGGCTAAGGGACGGGTAGGATATATTTAGGAATAGTGACTAACCCTCCCAAGCACTTTAATACACTACCTTCACAAATCAACACATATTCTTCTCAACCAATTCCCTTGCCACAATTCGTATTCAACATAGCCCTTTTTCACTTAAGCACTTCTATATTTTCACTAGCACAAATTAATAAAAATTGGAGGTGTGTATCTTTTTGTACATACTTTTACTATCATTTTTTTCTTTCTTCCTTACACACACTCCATAAATGAAGATTTATTGGCTAGTGACTCTTCAATACAAGTTTTAGTGCACTAACATGCCTTTCCATGGCTTCACTCAAAAGTTAATCCCCAATATCTCACCTTACTTCTTTTAGTGACTAAGTGCCTTAGGAGGAAAAGGTGCAAAAATCTCAATTTAAGAACAAAATAGGGATACGTCTTGTAATGTGGGTATCAAAGAAAAGGTCTAAAGGCTCAAAGGGGCTAGCAATGAAAATTCTTATTTGGCAAGAACATCCTTGATCAAGCAAGAAAATGCCTACGTTATCCCCTAGATTAGCATAACTTACAATTTAGCTTCAATTAACACAGGGAAAGTTCTAGACTACACAAGATAGCATAGAAAATCACTAAACCTCACTCACACATTGCACATGACTCAATCACAACGGTTTTATTCAACTCTCAAGTCAAGCAAGCACACAAAATTGAGAGAATTAAGCACTATTACACTATGTAGCATATAAGTCAAACAACTAAGCTAAGGCATTACAAAATAGGCTATTTATTTTTTCCTCAGGCATCACATGTTAAACAAATATAAGGGAAAGCAGAATGTATGTCATAACNAAAATAGGCTATTTATTTTTTCCTCAGGCATCACATGTTAAACAAAATATAAGAAAAATCAAAATGTATGTCATAACCTAATATGCTGACATCAAACATGTCATAGGGTATTTCAGAGTAGCTCAGTTTCTTACTAACTACTCTAAAAAAACAAAAATAATTTAAAGTACCCGGTTCAAGTTACACCCTTGGAAAAGAACCGTGGTCCAAAGAAAAACCAAGGGGGAATTACTACACTACCTAAAACAAAAATCTTTTTGGTATTTTCTTTAAACTTACTTCCCTCAAGAGAACTGTCTAGGAGATCCATCGTCGGGAAAATTCCACATATTTATATGAAATAAAAAAAAACAAAAAACAACAACAAAACCTAAAACAAAAATCATTTACTATCATGAATACAAAACTACAACACGAAACCACGTATGGTACAGCAATTCCACAATACGTATGTATAACACCCCACACTTAATTCATGCATTTTCCCTAGTGCATCATATATAGACAAAAAAAGTAATAGAAGCAAGGTACAAGAGACTCCCTGATCATTCAGCGTCCTCATCATTTGACGCTCTCCATTCCTCCTCATGCTCATCTTCTCCATCATCTTCCTCTTCTGAGCGCATCGGCGCTGCATCAGAGTCGTCAGGGGTGTTGATATCCTCATCATCTGGGAGCCTGTATCCCTCACCTGCTCCAATAATCTGTTGAGCGTGAGCATTGAGCGGGTATCTCTGATCCAACTCATCTCTCTCGTCAACTGACGCTGGACGACCTCCTATTCGCTACTGCAAATCCATCATCCCATAAAGATGGGCCATGAAGTTATCATCCCACACATTGCGCTCTGCAGTGGTCAGTGAAGACTCTTCTTTCAGTCTTAAGCCGGTGATATCAATCTCTCGTGCGATTTGATCAATGGAATGGTCAAAGTTGGGATCAACCGCTACATTTTCATTTAGCAGGAACTAAGTCAGGAAATTTGGGAATGGTATTCGATCAATTCTATTGCTGGAACGCACCAACCCTATTTGACAGCGCATCAGATTGCCCACATTCACTCTCTGCCCTATCACGAGGAAGTAGAGCACACAAATCCTCTCTCGGCTGATTAAGGTGTCATGATTGCATGGTAGTATCCGTGCATTAATCACTTTAAGCCACATCTGGGTTTCAGCCTTCATTTTCTTCTTGGGAAATCTTTTATGGCGATTTGGTGATCTATCCCGAATCGAAGCAGCCCTGGACTCAAGCCCACACAGTGTGTGCCTCACCACTCTATAGTTGGGATGGCGGATGAATTGCTCTAGAGGCTCCACATGAACATTTGGTGTTCCTAGAAAATCGTATATGGCCTTGGCCAAAAAATCCACCAAGTGCCCACGAATTGTCACCAATCCGTCCTTGTCCTTAGGGTCAAACCCTGCATAGAATTCCCGGACTAATTTAAGGTTGATGTGACCATTGTTCCTGAACACGTATCCTAAACCCAACTCATGGATGCTCCTCATAACCGCTGGAAATTTTGGTCTCACACTCCCTTCCTTAATGGCCCCTTCAGGGTGAACATGCTTTGGCTTGCAGCGTGCATACCATTTCATGGATTGTACTAGTATGCTGTTGATACCATATTCCCGTTGACCAATGGGCTGCTGTATCATAGCAGTGACAGCAGCTACTGCTTCCTCACCAGTCGTACTGGAAGTAGCATCTCCCCCTTTTCTTTTCTTCTGAGGTGGTGGGGGTTTTTCTTTGCTTTTCGCTGGGGCCGAAGACGTGGCCTTTCCATTGCATGTGGCTCTTCTGGGTAGCATCATTTTTCCCTGCACAAATGATCAGTAGTTAGTGGGTGTCACAACATGTGTACTATAAGCTTTTCCATTTTGCCAAGGTTACTCAGAATTCACCTTGGCACGTTTATGAATAATTGACACACACGGCTTCTCGTGAGCCTCTTCATACTTAAAATTTCATGGAGTTCACGATGCATGACACTAGTGGTTTGTTTCCCGGATACTCGGTCTCCAAATGGGATATGTATTGTCATTGAGGCATTACATCGAGCACTTGGCTAGCACAATTGCCATGGAAGCTCTTATGGACTTGAGGGACTACCTCATGTACCCAAATCTGGTTGGGGTTCCATAATACCACTTAGCTTCACAATTTCAGCCAATTCCTAAAGGGTTCGGGGATTGGGATTCACAACATAATACAATATGACCATGAATTGCATAAACCCATAAATAATCACCATGAATCAAGGCTACACCTTTCATAATTGTAATACCCAATTCGGAGTAACAAAGGGTAGGGATAGAATCATACCTCAACTCTTGATGTGTGTTTGTCGGATGAAGTGCACCACGAAATCAAAATTGTGCAGATTTGTATGTGCTATGAACTTGTTGTGTGGGTGAAGATGTGTGTGTTAATCTATGTGTTTTGGTGTGAGTGTGCGAGAAAATCGGTGTTGGTGATGTTCTTGGGAGTAAACCCTTTTCTTGAGAGAGAGTTGGGAGATGTAAAAATAAGAAGTGGAACATACCTGGCGTTTGATGTGCGTTTTAGTCATAAATCTCGGGCACCCCGGTGTAAGCCAGGCGTTAGAGCTGAAAAGCCCAGACCAACCAGGCGTTAGCCAGGCATTAGGGGATTATCGCCCGGTGCCCCTAGCGTTAGCCAGGCGTTAGGGTCTTATCACCAGGTGACCCTGGCGTTAGCCAGGCGTTAGGGGCTTATCGCCCAGTTCCCCATGGATTTAGCCAGGCTTTCCGTCATGCTAGCACACTGCTCCTTTCACCCGAATGCACTCGCAAGCTCGTTAGTACCTATAATTACACGAACTACTTCTAGCTATGCTAAGATTTAACTAAGCATTGGGTTGCCTCCCAATAAGCGCCTTAGTTAATGTCGTGGCACGACGATTACAATAAGTCAATTGGTTGCCTCCTATGAAGCGCCTGATTTAACGTCGTGGAACTACACAGAATCTCGCCTCACTCATCAATGAGCACGACTTTGGTCTTCTCAAAATTTATGGTGCCACCCCAATAGTGTTTGACTCTATGTCCATTCACTAAAAATTTTCTTTCACCATGTATAGCTTCCAACTCAAGTGCACCATATGGGGTGACTCTCACTATCTCAAATGGGCCTGACCGTCTCGATTTTAGCTTCGTAGGAAACAGTCTAAGCGTAGAATTGAATAATAATACTTGTTGGCCAGGCTCAAAATGACGCTGATTTATATGTTTTTCATGCCATCTCTTGGTCTTTTCTTTGTACAGTGTTGCATTTTCGTATGAGTGCAACCTGAACTCATCCAATTCATCCAACTGCAGCAATCTTTTCTCACCCGCGGCTTCAAGGTGCATGTTTAACTTCTTGATGGCCCAATACGCCTTGTGTTCAAGCTCTACGGGCAAGTGACATGCCTTCCCATAGTCCAGCTTGTATGGTGATTCCCCAATTGGTGTTTTGTACGCTGTTCTGTATGCCCATAAGGCATCATCTAAATTAGCAGCCCAATCCTTCATGTTCACACTCACCGTTTTCTCTAGTATTTTCTTGATTTCTCTATTGGATACCTCTGCTTGTCCACTTGTTTGAGGGTGATATGTTGTTGCAACTTGATGACAGACCACATATTTAGCTAAGAGGTTATTCAAAAACCGATTGCAAAAATGGGTTCCTTCATCACTAATCAAGGCACGTGGAGTACCAAATCTGGAGAATACATTCTTCTTCACAAACGCAGCGAAAACCATGGCATCATTCGTGGGCAATGCAATTGCCTCCACCCATTTCGACATGTAGTCAACTGCCAGCAAAATGTATTTATTTCCCCTAGATGATGGGAATGGACCCATAAAGTCTATTCCCCATACATCAAAAATCTCTACCTCCAAGATATTATTCAAAGGCATCTCGTGCTTCCTTGTTATCGTTCCTATTCTCTGGCACTGGTCACACTTCTTAACAAATACGTGGGCACATTTGAATAGCATTGGCCAAAAGAAACCAGATTGTAGCACCTTCGCTGATTTTCGATCGCCACCATGATGGCCTCCATATGGTGATGCATGACAATCATACAACACCAGTTCCACTTCTATATCAGGAATACATTTCCTCATTAACTGATCACCACATTCTTTGTACAGGTAGGGCTCATCCCAGTAGTAAAATTTTACATCGCATAAGAACCTCTTCTTTGCTTCAGATTCTATTTTCGGAGGAAGTACCGCACTCACCAGATAATTCACATAATCACCATAACACGGAGGAGGGTCTAGGATTATAGGAAAAAGGTCCTCATCGGGAAAGACTTCTTTAATATCTCCACCCTCCTCAACATGATCATGATTTTCCAGCCTTGACAGATGGTCAGCTATTTGGTTATCAGTGACCTTTCGGTCTCTTATCTCCACATTAAATTCCTGTAATAATAAAACCCAGCGCATCAGTCTAGCTTTAGATTCTTTCTTTGTAAATAAATACCTGATTGCTGCGTGATCTGTGTGGACAATAACTTTCGTGCCCACCAAGTATGCCCCGAATTTTTCAAAGGCCCACATCACAACTAACAGATCCTTTTCAGTGGTAGTGTAATTCTGTTGTGCATCATCGAGGGTCTTACTCACATAGTAGATGGAATAAAACACCTTGTCTTTCCTTTGGCCTAGCACTGCCCCAATTGCATGGTCACTTGCATCACACATAAGTTCAAATGGTACTGACCAATCAGGTGCAACAATTATGGGGGCAGCTACCAATTTCATTTTGAGCTCCTCAAATGCCTTCAGGCAGGGTGCATCAAAATTGAACTTGACATCTTTTTCCAGCAACCTGCATAATGGAGTAGCAACTTTAGAAATATCTATAGTAAAGCGCCTATAAAATCCTGTGTGTCCTAGGAAACTCCGGATGCCCTTCACTGAAATTGGTGGAGGTAGTTTTTCAACTGCCTCCACTTTTGCCTTATCAACTTCGATGCCACTTTTAGATACTCTATGACCCACAACGATGCCTTCCTGCACCATAAAGTGACACTTCTCCCAATTTAACACCATAACTCGAGTGCCTTATAAACATTAAACACCTCCACTCGATCACTAACTCGCATTGTCATCTTCCCTTCGCACACATCGATGATAGCTCGGCCTGTAGCTAGGCATGGACGCCCCAAAATAAATGGGACTTTCTGATCAGGCTCATAGTCCAAGATAATGAAATTAGCTGGGAATAAGAAGGAACTCACCTGAACCAGCACATCTTCAATTACTCCCTCAGGATGAGCAAGGGAGCGATCAGCCAATTGTAAAATCACTGTTTTTGGGCGTGATTCACCTAACCCCAATTGCTTGAACACAGATAGCGACATCAAATTAATATTTGCCCCAAGATCGCACAAAGCTCTCCCGACATGCTGCATGGATGGACGTCACCCTTTTGTAATAATCATCTCATCCCAATAGAGGGAAAATATTTACAATCCACTCCTATACCGGCATGTGTTGTTTTGGGGTTAGGCTATTTCAACGTACCCTTTCTCGGTGACTAACGATACTCCCAAAGAGATTATTATTACAAGGATTTACAACTCATTTCTATATCTCTTACACATTTGTTAGTTTTATTGGAACTGGTGGCTCCAAATGTAATACCATTCATGGCACGTTAACCGCATTTCATATTTCATGCTCACCTCTTTCACTTTCAAACGTCATCATGGATCATCGACAAAAAAGGATTTCTATTCAAGACATTGATTATGCATGTGAGAAAGCAAGTCTTATGCACCTTGACATTTCTTACACAATTGTCATAATAGCTTTCTTTTGAAGCACGACTTGAAGTTATAACATTTACATATGCAACCCATACTTCTAACACATTCTCAAATAGTAACACAACATAACAAGAACATTTGGAATATAAATTGAACACATATATCTTTTGACACACGGCTTATTTGGAATAATCAATTTATAATGAGCAACTCGGGGCTTACAAGGACATTGTGGGGTTCAATTCTAAAAGAGCAGGTAAGCCAACATACCGCACCTTGATCTTTCCTTAAATTACTACAATGTTCTGGAGACTCTTAGCAAACTTCCGTCTATTTAGAAATATAACAAAATTGAACACAAATTAGGTAGGAGTTCATGGCTCTAGCTTATTTGAGCATTTTATCAAACACTATGTGAGCATTAAAATTTCAAGGTCCTCCTATAGTGGATTCCTTCATTCCAATACCCAAAGTCTATCCAATTTAGCTCAACAGTCTTCCCCAAAACCTTGATAGTACATGCATGTAAATGGACAACTCTCACAGCCATGAATGGTTTTTCTTGTCAAGACCCCAAAACCACCCTTGCCGTGATGGAGCCTATCGTGATACTAGGCTAGCCAATTCACTACTTATAGCATAAAGAAAACCCTTCATTCAAAACATCACTAATCCGATATTTCATAAAAATTTCTGTTTAACCATTTGAACACGAAGCAAGGATATACTAAACATTAAATACAACCCAAAATCCCGGAGTCACTAGTCATGACCAACTAAAAGAAATACCCGTCTGATGTTGTCTATTTAATACATGTTAAGTCTGAGGAAATATATGCTATAAAGGTAGGAAGGAGAAAAGCAAGGCTGCGAACGCCGTGCAGCTACCTCGCAAATGTCCGAAAACTCTGAGACAGGGAAGACCAACTCTCACTCTGATGCCCTGGCACCTGAATCTGCACACAAGGTGTAGGGAGTAATGTAACTACACCAACTCAGTAAGTAATAAATGTAAATAACGACTGATCAATAAGAAACACGTAAATACACGTGATAAATACATAGTAAGTACAATCTTTCTTACCAACACTACATATATGTCAAATCATCACGCTTAAAAGCCGATTTCAGTAAAAGTCTTTTGAGAAAAGTTTTCCAACAGTTTCCAACAGAATTTCAAGAAATTTCAAGTAAAAGTGATGAAAATCATAAGTAGCCTCTCGGGCAAAACATGTATCATAAACCGCCCCTCGGGCGGAACATCACTTAGAAACAGCCCCTCGGGCAACCTCACAACCACTCATAATCAGCACCTCGGGCAACCTCACAACCACTCATGCCTCCCCATCACTCGTCACTCGGCACTCGCACTCAGTAGGTACCTGCGCTCACTGGGGGTGTACAGAATCCGGAGGGGCTCCTACAGCCTAAACGCTATAACAAGCCATCTCGTGGCATAAACAATCAGGCCCTCAGCCTCTCATATATCATAAATAAATATGACATGCTGCAGCGCACAACCCGATCCCTTGATATCCTCACAACACAGTCCATCGGCATCACTCAGTCAAAAACCTCTCAACCCACTAGGGCTATCGATAAAACAGGGTGCTCATCCCAAAATATAATTTTTATGCATCAAATGGAGTAATTAATACTGAGTTTCGAAATCACTAAAACATAGCATGACTGAGTACAAATCTTAAATCAACATAGTGAGGAAATAGCTGTAAAATCCCCTAAGGGTCCAAATAGCTTCACGAGGCCCATATATGTCATTCAGCCCAAAACATAGTAATATTTTATAAAACAAAAAGTATCATATAGTTTCTAGTCAAATACGTATCATAATAGTTTCTACGGGACAAACCAAGTCACTAATCCCCAATGGTGCACGTCATACGCTCCTCATTTAGCATATGCACCACTTTAAAATAGTGAAACGATCTAAAATTTGGGGTTCCATACCCTAAGGACAAGATTTACAATCACTACTTACCTCCATTCGAACGAGAATCTACTCCGCGATGCTCTTGCCGGTCGACTCGGCCTCAAATCGCCCTGAATCTATTCAAAATCATTTTTATAACATCAGTATTTGCTAAAGGAATAAAACTCATGCGAAAATAATCAAATTACATCAAAAATCTCGAAATTGGCCAAACCTGACCCCCGAGCCCACGTCTCGGAATCTGACAAAAATTACAAAACTAGAATCCTCTTTCACTCATACCCTCAGGACAAGATCTACAATCTTTACTTACCTTAATCCGAACGAGAATCTACTCCGCGATGCCCTTGCCGCTCGACACAGCCTCAAATCGCACTGAATCTATTGAAAATCAGGTTCATAACATCAATATGCGCTAAAGGAACAAAACCCATGCGAAAATACTCAAATTACATAAAATATCTCGAAATTGGCCAAACCCGACCCCCAAGCCCACATCTCAGAATTCGACAAAAATTACAAAACTAGAATCCTCTTTCACTCACGAGTCTACCCATATAAAATTCCTCAAAATCCGACATCAAATTGCCATTCAATTCCCCAAAATAAACTCTCCAAATTTCCTCCATTTTCTCCAATTTTTCACCCCAAACTCCCAATTAAGATGACAAAAATCAAGACAAAATCAAGGAATTTAACCAAAATGAAGTGAAGGACACTTACCCCAATTACTCCTTTGAAAATCAACTCTAAAATCACCCTCTCCCAAACTCTCTAATGAAATTTTGGAATTATGAACTCAAACCCTCGTTTTGAACTTTAAACATTCTGCCCAGTTATTCCTTCATCGAGATCGCAGAAATAGCCTCGCGATCGTGAAACACTAATAAAGCTTCCCGTCAATTAACCTTATGCGATCGCGTAAACACCCACGCATTCGTGAATCACATCTACACGACACTACGGTATTGCAACCTTCCTCACGTGATCATGTAGAGAAATAGCCTCTACTCCCCATCAGCTCTAATACCCTACACGAATACGACATTGGCCACGCGTTCGTGAAGCACTACCTCACATGCGAACGCGATCACGACCCAAACATTGCAATTGCATGGAACAACTTCACCTCTGCCTAAGCTTACGCGATCACGACCTCCTCTTTGCGATCGCGAAGAACAAATCTTCTGCAACAAACACCAGAAAATTTACCAACCTCCAAAAATAACCCGTTGAGCTTCCGAAAAACACCCGAGGCCCTCGGTACCACGACCAAAAATTCCAACTCATCCCATAACATCACCCGAACTTAGTCGAATCCTCGGAACACTCAAAACAACATGAAAACACAAAATCAACTCAAAATTCAAGCCTAAGGATTTCTAAACTTCGGAAATTCGCCTACGATGTCGAAACAACCCAAACCACGTCCGAATGGCCTGAAATTTTGCTCACACATCACAAACGCCATCACGAACCTACTCCAACTTATGGAATTCTATTCCGACCCCGATAGCTAATTTTCCACTGCTGACCGAAAATTGCCATGAATCCAATTTCGTCAATTCAAGCCTAAATCTACCACGAACCTCCGAATAACTTCTTGAACACGTTCCTAAGTCCCAAATAACCTAACGAATCTATCCAAACCATAAAAACCTGATTCCAAGATCATTTACCTAGAAGTCAACTTCCGGTTGACTTTTCCAACTAATTAACCATCTTAAGAGACTAAGTGTCTCATTCTTCTCCAAAACCACTCTGAAACCGAACCAATCAACCTAACACAACATAAAAGAGCTGAACTACACAAAATGAAGCAGAAATGGGAAAAACAAGAATAAACTCTCGAAACGATCGGTCGGGTCGTTACATTTTTTCATTACCTATTTTCAGTTAAATCCCAAAACTGATGGCTATGGAGTAGAATCTTACCTTTAGGATGAAAGCCTAGTGAGGTTTTCCTTGCTTATTCTCCAAGCCTTGTGCAGGAATTGAGAAGTAATGAGTTTAGGAACCCCCATTCACTCTAGAGCCCTTCACTCTCAAAATATCAAATTTTTACCTTACAACTGGTCTTCAACGAGCATATATCGAAATAGGGTCGGGTAACAAAATTAGAAAAATGAGACCCCGATGTGTTCTGCGGTCGCATATACGACTGCTTAACACTTCTGTTGTCCGCAAAAGGGAATGCATAATGGTCCACCAGAACTGGGCATTTATGCTTCACTATGCGACAGGTTTGCGGTCCACAGACCAATTATGCGATCGCATAAAGAATCTTAGAATCTCCTTCAAAAAATTCTCATGTTATCTTCTGCGATGAAATGTGCGGCTAGCGAAACGATTATGCGGCCACATAATTGACTGCAAAATAACTTCCAAAGTTTGTCCATATCTCTGCTCCAGTCCATGGTAGATTTGCGGTCCGCAAATCCGTTCTGCAGTTGCGGAATGGACCGCAGAAACGTCCTGCTCTGTCAAAAAGTTTCTTTAACACCCAATGCACTGTTGAACAAAAAAAGTCAACGCTGAGAAAAATCTTTACAATCATCAACACATAAGTCCACCTTGGCCCCACGAAACCTCGAGTTTTAGGTAAAATTTCACGGGGCCTTACATCGTCGCCTGCTTAAGATCATTCGTCCTCAAATGAGGGTCAAAATTCACCATTAGCATCCAATGTGACTCAACTCCTATATCACATCATCAGTTCCAAATTTTTGACTAACTCCCTAAATTTCCAAAAATCTCGGCAGAGCTTCCCTTGTAACTAGGAAAATCCACCTACTAGAGAATCCCAGAAACCAATTGTCACAAAATGTACATAATCCAATGACGCAACACAACATGGAATTAACACCAACCGTAGCCTACATTACCATAAAGAAACACCCTTAGCATAAATTGTACAAGTGATACATGATAATAATTCATAAGAGAAAACTTCATAAAAATGATTACATAACTATTCAAACAAATGAGGGTACTTCTTCTTCATCTCTTCCTTGGATTTCCCGGTGGCATCTTCAACCTGTTGGTTTCGCCATCGCACTCATGGAGGTAATTTCTTTATTTCTTAGCCTTCGGACTTGCCTATCAAGAATGGCTACTAGAATCTCTTCATAAGTCAGTTCTTCATTAAGCTCTATTGTCTCGACCAGAACAATAAGCGATGAATCTCCAACTACCTTCTTCAACATGGATACATGAAACACCAAGTGCACTAAAGACGTCTCTAGACGTAGTTCAAGCTTGTAAGACACCTGACCAATCCTCAGGATAATTCTATATGGTACAACATACCTCAGACTCGATTTCCCTTTCTTACCAAACTATCCTCGTTGAACTCAAAATCCCTACGATGCACATCCAAATAGCACTTCTGATGGATCTAAGCAGTTTTCAATCGCTCTATAATGGTCTTAACCTTCTCCATGGCCTGATGTATGAGGTCTGGCCCTATTAACTCTGCTTCTCCAATATTGAATCATCCAATGGGAGATCTATATCTCCTACCATAGACAGCCTCGAATAGTGCCATCAGAATGCTAGCATGATAAATATTGTTATAAATAAATTCTATGAGAGGCAAATGATCATTCCAGCTACCCTTGAAGTCAAGAACAAAAGCGTGAAATATAATGGTCTACTCTATATGCCCGTTAGTCTGTGGATGAAAGGTAGTACTAAGATTCATCATAGTACTCAAACCTTGTTGAATCTTCTTCCACAAATTAGAATCTAAGATAATAGAAATTGGAGTGTCGTGCAACCTACCTATTCCTCGACGTACAGTTGAGCATATAGTTCTGCGTTGTCGGTAGCATTAACAGGTAATAAGTGTGTGGAATTCGTGAGTTGGTCCAGAATAACCTAAATCGAGTCGAACTTTTGAGGCGTACGAGGCAGTCCCACCACAAAGTCAATATTGATCATCTCCCATTTACACATTGGAATTTCTATCTTTTGTGCCCACCCACCAGGCATTTAATGTTCGGCCTTTACTTGCTGAAAATTTGGACACCTCGCCATAAATTCCGCTACATTCCTCTTCATATTATTCCACTAGAAGACTTCCTTGAGATCATGCTTTGTAGAGCCCGGGTGCACAGAATACCTAAAAGTGTGAGCCTCGATCATGATTCTTTCCCGGATACCATCTACATTTGGAGTACATAGCCGTCCTTGGTACCTTAGTGTACCATCATCCATGCCAAGAGAAATGTCTATGGCCTTATATTTATGAATCCCCTCCTTGAAGTGTACTAACAACGGATCATTGTATTGCTTCTCCTTGACTTCCACAACAAGCGATGATTCAGCCCTATTTTGTAAAATCACTCATCCTTCACTAGAGTCCGTAAGACAAACTCCCAAACTAGCCAACCGATGAACCTCCTTCGCCAACAACCTTTAATATGCCTCCAAGTGGGCCAAACTACGCATAGATTTTCAGCTAAGAGCATCCTCTACAACATTAGCCTTCCCCTGATGATACAGAATATCAATGTCGTAATCCTTGAGTACTCAGGCCATCTTTTCTGCCTCAGATTCAATTCCTTCTATTTGAAAATGTATTGAAGGATCTTATGGTCCGTGAATATATCCATATAGACCCCATAAAAATAATGACGCCAAATCTTTAATGCAAATACCACTGTCGTAAACTCTAAGTCATATGTTGGATAGTTCTTTTCATGATTCTTGAGTTGCCTAGAAGAAAAAGATATCACCTTGCCATGTTGCATTAATATACACCCAAGTTCGACTCTTGAATCATCATAGTATACCACAAACGCATTTGTACCCTCTAGTAGGGTCAACACCAGTGCCGTAGTCAATCATGATTTCAACTCCTGGAAGCTCTTTTCACAAGCATATGACTATTGGAACTTAACCACCTTATGTGTTAATTTAGTCAAAGGAGAGGCAAAGGTAGAGAACCCTTCCACAAATTTCGTGTAATATCCAGCTAAGCCCAAGAAACTGTAACTCTCTATTGGGGTAGTTGGTCTAGGCCAATTCTTCACACCTACAATCTTCTGAGAATCGGCCTTTATTCCTTCCCTAGAGACGACATGACCTAGAATGTGACATATTCAAGAACAAATTCACATTTTGAAAACTGCACATTTAGCTAGTGCTGGTATAGGGCCTGGAGAACCGTCCTGAGATGATCGTCATGGTCCTCTCAACTTCATGAATATACCATAATATCGTCAATGAACACTGTTACAAAAGAGTCAAGAAAATACTTGAAGAATCGATTTATAAGATCCATGAAAGCTGTCGGGGTATTTGTTAGCCCAAAAGACATTACCAGAAATTCAAAGCGCCCATAGCATGTCCTGAAAGTTGTTCTCTGAATATCATGCTCTCTAATCTTGAATTGGTGATACCCAGATCTTAAATCAATCTTGGATAAATACTTACCACCCTACAATTAGTCAAAAAAGTCATCTACCCTTGGAAGTGGGTACTTATTCTTTATCGTGAACTTGTTGAGCTACCATCTTTCCTCCTTACAAAGAGAACCGGTACGCCCTAGGGCAACACACTCGGCTGGATGAAACCCTTCTCTAACAAATCCTTCAATTGTTCATTTAGCTCCATCAATTCTATTAGTGCCACAATGTGGGGTGGAATAGATAGAGGATGTGTGCGCTACATCACCTCAATCCCAAAATAATTCTCCCAACAGGCACAGACTCATGTGTATGTGCCTCAGCATCAGGGTGTGTAACCTGGACCCAATGGTAAATACGCCCCTTGTTGATCATCTTGATGGCCTTAATGTAAGAAATAAACCTACCCTTCAGCACCACATCATCCCCCTTCCATTCAATAACTGGCTCATTTGGAAATTCAAATCTAACGGTTCTGGTTCAGCAATCAAGCTTAGCAAAACATGAATAAAGCCAGTCCATCCCCATGTTTACATTATCAATGATCCCCAATTCAATAAGATCGCCTATGGTGTCCCGACCATGCACTGTGACAACATAGTCTTTATAAACCAACACAACCACAATAGACTCACCAACCGAATTAGATACAGAGAACGGCTCATGAAGTTGTTGTGGTTCTATCGTAAATTCTATAGCAACATAAGGGGTGACATAAGATAACCACCACCACCACCACCACCACCAAAAGAACCACCAAAGTTTCTCGCATATCGGGCCTTGCTGCCACTCTCTCACTCTATTCTATTCTTTAATTTATAATTCTTTGTAGCTTGTAATGACCTAATTAATATCCAAGGGTCTAAGGCCCTACACAAACTAGCGCACTCACGCCTCCATAGTGGGAAACATGTAGATGGCATACTTTGACAGGCACGCAAATCTCATATGATACTCCCACACACTATTGCTACCTTGTTTCAGGCTCTCAAACTCGGCTGCATGGGCTGCATTAGTCTCGGTAGGCAATAAATGATCGATGAAGGCGTCAGCAAACTCGCTCCACCTTGCTGGAGGGCTCCCCTCAACACGGGAATGCTCCCACATCTCAAACCAAGAATAGGCCACCCCTTTCAGGCGGTATTAGGACAATTCCACTCCCTGCGTCTCAGTAGGACACGTAACTCAGAAAGTATTATGCATCTCATCAATAATATTCTGGGGGTCCTCTTCAGGATCAGTACCTGTGAGCTTGGGAGTATCCAACTGGAGAAACCTATTCACCTTGGAACTAGCTGAATCCCCTGGCTAACTAAAAGAAGTGGGTGCAACATTTGATCTCTGGTCCTGGGAATCTACTATCTAAGCCAACGTCTGTATGGCTCCCTTAAGATCCCCATTAGAATGACTGGGACCAGAAGCTGGGCCTGGAGGTGTAACTGGAATATCAGTTGGAGGGATTGTTGCACCCTTAGTAGGTTTAGGGACAGGTGCAGTCTGATCAGGTGTAGCAGAATCAGGCAGTGTAGTAGTAAGGGGAATATTCTCACCCCTCGGGTGCTCACCCGCATCTCAAGTATATAATCAACTGCCACTCCTGGGATGGCGTTTGATCCTTGGCATGTTCTTGCATTCTTCCTAGGCACCATGTATTGAAAATTAGAGCATACACGAGTTAGAGAAGGGACAATCTTACAACATGCTCTATCGAAAGATCTAAAACATCAAAGAAGGGTATTATTCCTAAATGCCCAAATGGCCTCCTAATTATAGATGTGGTCGACATCACATCGATAAGAAGGACTATACTAGCCACGGCTCCGAGACATCCTTGGACACTTTAATACTTGAGGCTCTGATACCAAGTTATTCACGCCCCGACCTCTGGGAGCGCGACCGACGCTCAAGCGATATAATGCTGTCGAGCAAGCCTGCTAGATTACCTTCTACCCAACTCACACATAAATAAAGAGAAGATAAATTTCATTAATTAACCCCATAAGGATTCATGAACATCACTAATTCCATTACCATTAGTTGCTTCATTTTAAAGTCACAAAATACATACATTATCACAGTTGGAGTGAAACAAGTGATTCAGATACAACAAGACTAGTTTGACTTTCCCAACACCCATATACAACTCACATTGTGCCTACGGAGCCTCAAATGGATACAAAATAATACTATGATAATGCTGGAAAAAGACCCCAGCTAGACCTCAAACACAATACACGGGAAATAAAAGAAAGAAGACCCCGAAATGAAGTGGGCCTCACCAAATATATCGGGAAGAAGGTGTGCTGCTATCATTGATCAATACCACCTGATGTGGAACAACCTGGATCCATTGAAGATGCAGCACCCCAACAAAAGGGATGTTTGTACATATTGAATAATACTAGCATGTATGACTAAACATACTCTCATTAGAATAGCCAACAATACAGGAAGAACAGTCATAAAATCAATGGAATCCTCAAACACAACTAAAACATCAAGTTAGGAGCAAGATAAGTTTTCAAGTAAATTTCCATCATTTTAGGTTGGGAGATCTAAGCACCGATATACCACTGTTATTTAGCATGGAATCCGATCTTGGCCCGATCGGATAGGACGTATCACCTAGATATCTCAACCACAATCACAATCACTATCACGGTTTCAATCATTATCTCAATCACAATTTCATGCAAAATCACCACCATGTGTGTGACATGGCATTCGATCACGACCAGGTCGTGTAACGACCCGACCGATCATTTTTAACTCTAGCGCGTCGTTCAGCGGTTTGAAGTCATGAGCAGCTCCATTTTAGGAATTATGACTCGTGCGTATGGTCGAAATTGAAATTCGAGAAGTTCGGAGTCAAATTGGAAATAAAATTCTCATTTTAGAAGCCTTAAGTTGGAGAAATTGACTAAGATTGGAATTTTGAATAAACGACCTCTGAATCAGGATTTGAAGGTTCCAGTAGGTTCTTATGATGATTTTGGACTTGGGCGTGTGTCCGTATTGGGCTTTGGGTAACCCGAGAGCGTTTCGGCGTATATTGTGGAAGTCAGCATTTTAAAGAAATTTCTAGGACTGGGGGTTGAAGTGCATCTTAGTGATATTGATGTCCGTTTGGGATTCTGAGTCTGGGTATAGCTCCGTATGGTGATTGTTGGTCCCAAAATTCACACGCAAGTATACGTGGTCGTAGCAAGTAATATAATGTTAAATCAAATGTCGAACCCACAGGGACTTGCGTAAACTACTTGTTGAATCATTCTAATTGTTATTTAATCAAGCTCAAAACCAAAATCCAGGAATGTAACTAAATTATACTATGATTCCATGAACTAACTAATTATCAAGTGACAACAATGTTGTTGTGTGTATTCAATAGACTCAAATATTCCAGGGTTGTGATCAATTCACCACTCGTATTGCATTCTAATTAACTCTCCCTTTCACATAATTCACTCATGGTTGCTAATTAATCGATAATTGCTCTCGTAGCCTTCTCCCGAAGTACTACTTGTCTATTCTCAATANGCTTTCCCAAGCATAACATAGAGTATATATAACCTAATTGCTGGCGAAACAATGAAGCAATTAAACGTAGAATTGAAGAAACAACCATATATTGAGTGAACAATAATCAAGGTGAAGTTAATGTCGAATAACAATATTCATGGTTAAACCACAACCCTAGAAAAATGGGTGTTTAGCCACTCATGCTAGAATCAAACAATTGCATAAGTTTTGCATAAATGGAAAATACTAGAATAAGAGAAAGAAAACTGATAATCCTTTGCTTCCTCAATGATCTTGTGTGTATCTTTTCTCCAAAAATGGCATCTTCCCCTTGTAGTTGTGTTTTTGGGTCTATTTATATGCTTGGGATAAACCCTAAACGTGTAGGAGACTTCTATTCAAACCGGGAAACTCTTAAAACCTTCAAAACTCGGAACTGACCGGACCAGGGACCCCAGGCGTTAAGCCCCAAATGCCCAGCTATAGACTGGGTAGGCCTGGCGCTTGGGCTCTAACGCCCCACTAACGCCTGGGCATGGCTGGCGTTTGGGATCTAATGCCCCACTAACGCCTGGTCATTCCAGGCTTTAGGGCCAAAACGCCCGGCTATGGCTTGGGTCACTCCTTTTCGATTCTTGAGCGTATTTCTGACGTTTATGCACCCATTTAGCTCGGCTTCCATCCCCAATTCATATACACATGAAATAGACTCCATTATTCCCATATGATGTATATTTTTATCACAAATGCACATAAAATGTAAGGTACATAATGCTTAAAACCATGAATTCTAGCCACGCATCAACACCCCACACTTAGACTTTTGCTCGTCCTCGAGCAATGGGATCAAGTATGAACATACAAATTTTCACATTCTTTTCCTTCTTCAAAACATGCCCAAGTATAACAATTTAATAAATCATACCAACAACCTAATTTTAACCATCCAACCTCAAGAGTTGACTTGCAACTACTAGGACCTCTCAATTCATGCACCTACCCAACAAGAAAGTTACAACATTACCAATCGTTCATGAGATCATGTGCCCTCACCAACAACAAAAGAGTGAATACAACTAGTCCACACATCCAAATATGCTTTTGAACATTATTTAAGGGCATCACACAATTGAACAAATTCACTCACTCTCACAAAGAATTCATATGCATCCCGTGGTCGTACCATAAGCTTGCCCTTACTGTAGATCTCCACTAATTCAAGTTAGCCAAATATAGGATCAATTAGGAATTTTAAGGTTGTAATGTAGGCTAAGGGACGGGTAGGATATATTTAGGAATAGTGACTAACCCTCCTAAGCACTTTATTACACTACCTTCACAAATCAACACGTATTCTTCTCAACCAATTCCCTTGCCACAATTCGTATTCAACATAGCCGTTTTTCACTTAAGGACTTCTATATTTTCACTAGAACAAATTAATAAAAATTGGATGTATCTTTTTGTACATACTTTTACTATCATTTTTTTCTTTCTTTCCTACACACACTCCATACATAAAGATTTAATGGCTAGTGACTCTTGCATACAAGTTTTAGTGCACTAACAGGCCTTTCTATGGCTTCACTCAAAAGTTAATCCACAATATCTCACCTTACTTCTTTTAGCGACTAAGTTCCTTAGGAGGAAAAGGTGCAAAAATCTCAATTTAAGAACAAAATAGGGATACGACTTGTAATGTGGGTACCAAAGAAAAGTTCTAAAGGCACAAAGGGGCTAGCAATGAAAATTCTTATGTGATAAGAACATCCTTGATCAAGCAAGAAAATGCCCACGTCATCCCCTAGATTAGCATAACTTACAATTTCGCTTCAATTAACACACAGGGCAAGTTCTAGACTACATAGGATAGCATAGAAAATCACTAAACCTCACTCACTTTATTCAACTCTCAAGTCAAGCAAGCACACAAAATTGAGAGAATTAAGCACTATTACACTATATAGCATATAAGTCAAACAACTAAGCTAAGGCGTTACAAAATAGGCTATTTAATTTTTCCTCAGGCACCACATGTCAAACCAAATATAAGGGAAATCAGAATGTATGTCATAACCTAATATGCCGGCATCAAACATGTCATAGGGTATTTCAGAGTAGCTCAGTTTCTTCCTAACTACTCTAAAAAAACAAAAATAATTTAAAGTACCCGGTTCAAGTTACACCCTTGGAAAAGAACGGTGGTCCAAAGAAAAACCAAGGGGGAATTATTACACTACCTAAAACAAAACACTTTTTGGTTTTATTTAAACTTACTTCCCTCAAGAGAACTGTCTAGGAGATCCATCGTCAGGAAAAGTCGATATATTTATATAAAAAAAACAAAAAAACAACTTCAAAACTTAAAATAAAAATCATTTACTTTCAAGAATACAAAACTACAACACGAAACCACATATGGTACATCAATTCCACAATACGTATGTATAACACCCCACACATAATTCATGCATTGTCCCCAGTGCATCATATATAGACAAAACAAGTAATATAAGCAAGGTACAAGAGACTCCCTGATCATTTAGCGTCCTCATCCTCTGACTCTCTCCATTCCTCCTCATGCTCATCTTCTCCATCATCTTTCTCATCTGAGCGCATCGGCTGTGCATCAGAGTCGTCAGGTGTGTTGATATCCTCATCATCTGGGAGCCTCTATCCCTCACCTGCTCCAATCATCTGCTGAGCGTGAGCATTGAGCGGGTATCTCTGATTCAACTCATCTCTCTCCTCAACTGACGCTGGCCGACCTCCTATTCGCAACTGCAAATCCATCATCCCATAAAGATGGGCCATGAAGCTATCATCCCGCAAATTGCTCTCTGCAATGGTCAGTGAAGACTCTTATTTTAGTCTTAAGCCAGTGATATCAGTCTCTCGTGCGAGTTGATCAATGGAATGGTCAAAGTTAGGATCAACCGCTACATTCTCATTTAGCAAGAACTGAGTCAGGAAATTTTGGAATGGTATTCGATCAATTCTATTGTTGGAACGCACCAACCCTATTTAATAGCGCATCAGATGGCCCACATTCACTCTATGCCCCTTCATGAGGAAGTAGAGCACATAAATCCTCTCTCGGCAGATTAAGGTGTCATGATTGCATGGTAGTATCCGTGCATTAATCACTTTAAGCCACACGTGGGTTTCAGCCTTCATTTTCTTCTTGGGAAACCTTTTATGACGATTTTTGGATCTATCCCAAATCCAAGAAGCCCTGGACTCAACCCCACGCAGTGTTTTCCTCACATCTCTATAGTTGGGATGGCAGATGAATTACTCTAGAGGCTCCACCAGAACATTTGGTGTGCCTAGAAAATCGCATATGGCCTTGGCCGAAAAATCCACCAAGTGCCCACGAATTGGCTCCAATCCGTCCTTGTCCTTAGGGTCAAACCCTGCATATAATTTCCAGACTAAGTTATGATTGATGTGACCATTTTGCCTAAACACGTATCTTAAACCCAACTCCCAGATGCTCCTCCAAATCGCTGTAAATTTTGTTCTCAGACTCCCTTCCTTAATGGCCCCTTCAGGTGAACATGCTTTGGCTTGCAGCGTGCATACCATTTCCTGGATTGTACTGGTATGCTGTTGATACCATATTCCCATTGACCAATGGGCTGTTGTCTCATAGCAGTGACAATAGCTACTGCTTCCTCACCAGTCATACTGGAAGTAGCATCTCCCCCTTTTCTTTTCTTTTGAGGTGGGGGGGGGGGGGGTTTGCGTTGCTTTTCGCTGGGGCCGAAGACATGGCCTTTCCTTTGCCTGTGGCTCTTCCGGGTAGCATCGTTTTTCACTGCACAAATGATCAGTAGTTAGTGGGTGTCACAACATATGTACTATAAGCTTTTCCAATTTGCCAAGGTTACTCAGACTTCACCTTGGCGCGTTTACGAATAATTGACACATACGGCTTCTCGTGAGCCTCTTCATACTTAAAATTTCATGGAGTTCATGATGCATGACACTAGTGGTTTGTTTCCCGGATACTCGGGCTCCAAATGGGATATGTATTGCCATTGAGGCGTAACATCGAGAACTTGGCTAGCACAACTTGCATGGAAGCTCTTATGGACTTGAGGGACTGCCTCATGTACCCAAATTTGGCTGGGGTTCCATAATACCACTTAGCTTCACAATTTCAGCCCATTCCTAAAGGGTTCGGGGATTGGGATTCACAACAAAATACAATATGACCATGAATTGCATAAACCCATAAACAATCACCATGAATCAAGGCTACACCTTTCATAATTGTAATACAAAATTCGAAGTAACAAAGGGTACGGATAGAATCATACCTCAACGCTTGATGTGTGTTTGTCGGATGAAGTGCACCACGAAATCGAAATTGTGCAGATTTGTGTGTGCTATGAACTTGTTGTATGGGTGAAGATGTGTGTGTTAATCTATGTGTATTGGTGTGAGTGTGCAAGAAAATTGGTGTTGGTGGTGTTCTTGGGAGTAAACCCTCTCTTGAGAGAGAGTTGGGAGATGTAAAAATAAGAAGTGGAACATACCAGGCGTTTGATGTGCGTTTTATTCATAAATCCCGGGAACCCTGGCGTTAGCCAGGCGTTAGAGCTGAAAAGCCCAGACCAACCTGGCGTTATCCAGGCATTAGGGACTTATTTCCCGGTGCCCCTTGCGTTATCCAGGCGTTAGGGTCTTATCGCCCGGTGCCCCTGGCGTTAGGGGCTTATCGCCCGGTGCCCCTGGCGTTAGGGGCTTATCGCCCAGTGCCCCTAGCGTTAGGGGCTTATCGCCCGGTGCCCCTGGCGTTAGGGGCTTATCGCCCAGTGCCCCATGGCTTTTGCCAAGCTTTCCGTCATGCTAGCACACTGCTCTTTTCACCTGAATGCACTCGCAAGCTCGTTAGTACCTATAATTACACGAACTACTTCTAGCTATCCTAAGATTTAACTAAGCATTGGGTTGCCTCCCAATAAGCGCCTTAGTTAATGTTGTGGCACGAAGATCACAACAAGTCAATAGGTTGCCTCCTATGAAGCGCCTGATTTAACGTCGCGACACGACGCAGAATCTTGCCTCACTCATCAGCGAACCCGACTTTGGTCTTCTCACGATTTATGGTGCCACCCCAATAGTGTTTGACTTTATGTCCATTCGCTAAAACTTTTCTATTCCCATGTATAGCTTGCAACTCAAGTGCACCATATGAGGTGTCTCTCACTATCTCAAATGGGCCTGACCATCTCGATTTCAGCTTCCCAGGAAACAGTCTAAGCCTAGAATTGAATAATAATACATGTTGTCCTGGCTCAAAATGACGCAGATTTATATGTTCGTCATGCCATCTCTTGGTCTTTTCTTTGTAAAGTTTGGCATTTTCGTATGAGTGCAACCTGGACTCATCCAATTCATCCAGCTGCAGCAATCATTTCTCACCCGCGGCTTCAAGGTTCATGTTTAACTTCTTGATGGCCCAATAAACCTTGTGTTCAAGCTCTACGGGCAAGTGACATGCCTTCCCATAGAGCAGCTTGTACGGTGATGCCCCAATTGGTGTTTTGTACGCTGTTCTGTATGCCCATAAGGCATCATCTAACTTAGCAGCCCAATCCTTTGTTCACACTAACCGTTTTCTCTAGTATTTGCTTGATTTCTCTATTGGATACCTCTGCTTGTCCACTTGTTTGAGGGTGATATGTTGTTGCAACTCGATGACGGACCCCATATTTTGCTAAGAGGTTATTCAACAACTGATTGCAAAAATTGGTTCCTTCATCACTAATCAAGGCACGTGGGGTACCAAATCTGGAGAATATATTCTTCTTCACAAACGCAGCGACAACCATGGCATCATTCATTGGCAATGCAATTGCCTCCACCCATTTCGACACGTAGTCAACTGCCAGCAAAATGTATTTATTTCCTATGGATGTTGGGAATGGACCCATAAAGTCTAACCCCCATACATCAAAAATCTCTACCTCCAAGATATTATTCAAAGGCATCTCGTGCTTCCTTGTTATCGTTCCTGTTCTCTGGCACTGGTCATACTTCTTAACAAATGCGTGGGCATCTTTGAATAGCGTTGGCCAAAAGAAACCAGATTGTAGCATTTCGCTTCTGTTCGATCGCCACCATGATGGCCTCCATATGGTGATGCATGGCAGTCATACAACACCAAATCCACTTCTATATCAGGAATAAACTTCCTTATTAACTGATCACCACATTCTTTGTACAGGTAGGGCTCATCCTAGTAGTAAAATTTTACATCGCGTAAGAACCTCTTCTTTGCTTCAGATTCTATTTCCGTAGTAAGTACCCCACTCACCAGATAATTCACATAATCGGCATAACATGGAGGAGGGTCTTGGGTTATAGCAAAAAGTTGCTCATCAGGAAAGACTTCTTTAATATCCCCACCCTCCTCGACATGATCATGATTTTACAGCATTGACAGATGGTCAGCTACTTGGTTATCAGTGTCCTTTCGGTCTCTTATCTCCATATCAAATTCCTACAACAATAAAACCCAGTGCATCAATCTAGCTTTAGATTCTTTCTTTGTAAATAAATACCTGATTGCTGCGTGATCTGTGTGGACAATAACTTTCGTGCCCACCAAGTATGCCCGGAATTTTTCAAAGGCCCACACCACAGCTAACAACTCCTTTTCAGTGGTGGTGTAATTCTGTTGTGCATCATCGAGGGTCTTACTCGCATAGTAGATGGAATAAAACACCTTGTCTTTCCTTTGGCCTAGCACTGCCCCAATTGCATGGTCACTTGCATCACACATAAGTTCAAATGGTACTGACCAATCAGGTGCAACAATTATGGGGGCAGCTACCAATTTCATCTTGAGCTCCTCAAATGCCTTCAGGCAGGGTGCATCAAAATTGAAGTTGACATCTTTTTCCAGGAACGTACACAACGGAGTAGAAATTTTAGAAAAATCTTTAATAAAGGGCCTATAAAATCATGCGTGTCCCAGGAAACTCCGGATGCCCTTCACTGAAATTGGTGGAGGTAGTTTTTTAACTGCCTCCACTTTTGCTTTATCAACTTTGATTCCACTTTTAGATACTCTATGACCGAAAACGATGCCTTCATGCACCATAAACTGACACTTCGCCCAATTTAACACCAGCTTCATTTCTTCACAACGGGCCAACACTATGCTCAGATTTTTCAAACCATCATCATAAGATGACCCAAAGACTGAGAAGTCATCCATGAATACCTCTACGACTTTTTCCACCATGTCAGTGAAAATAGCCATCATGCATCTCTGAAAGGTGGCTGGTGCATTACAAAGACGAAATGGTATTCGCTTGAAGGCGAAGGTGCCATAAGGGCAAGTAAACGTGGTTTTCTCCTGATCCTCTGGGCATATGACAATTTGATTGTAACCTGAATACCTATCCAGAAAGCAATAATATCCATGCCCTACTAATCTGTCCAGCATTTGATCAATGAATGGGAGTGGAAAGCGATCCTTGCGAGTTGCTTTGTTGAGGCTTCGATAATCAATGCAAACTCTTCAACCTGTAACAGTGCGGGTAGGAATTAACTCATTCTTCTCATTCTCAATCACGGTCATCCCTCCCTTTTTGGGCACACATTGTACCGGGCTCACCCAGTTGCTATTAGAAATAGGGAAAATTACCTGCATCTAGTAATTTTATTACTTCTTTCTTCACCACTTCTTTCATGATGGGATTTAGCATTTTTTGCTGCTCAACACTCGGGCGATGTCCATCTTCCAAAAAGATTTTATGCATGCAAAATGATGGGCTGGTTCCTTTAATATCTGCAATGGTCCACCCAATTGCCTATTTGTGCTCACGAAGTACCCTAAGCAATTTCTGTTCTTGTGTATTGGTCAGGCTGGATGAGATTATCACAGGCAATGTCTCAGAGTTCCCCAAATAAGCATAGCGTAAATGTGCTGGAAGAGGTTTGAGTTCCAGCTTGGGAGACTCTTCAATAGATGGCTTAGAAGGGATTAGAGTAACAGGCTTGTTCAACTCTTCAATTTTTCCTAGCCCATGGAGGTAACTGCAAGATACTTCAAAAGCTTTCTCAATGTCTTCCCTTGTTTCATCCCCACGGTCTTCTTCATCCCCAACTAACACTTGCTCAAGAGGGTCAACAGAACTCATGTATGGAACCATTGACTCCGATTTGCTTTCCACTACAGTAATCATGGATAGCTCTTCATAGTGGACAGGTAACTTGAGTGGCTTATAAACATTAAACACCTCCACTCTATCACCGACTCGCATTGTCATCTTCCCTTCACACACATCGATGATAGCTCGGCCCGTAGCTAGGAATGGACGCCCCAAAGTAAATGGGACTTCCTGATCAGGCTCATAGTCCAGGATAATGAAATCAGCAGGGAATATGAAGGAACCCTCCTGAACCAGCACATCTTCAATTACTCCTTCAGGATGAGCAAGGAAGCGATCAGCCAATTGTAAAATCATTGTTGTTGGATGTGGTTCACCCAACCCCAATTGCTTGAACACAGATAGCGACATCAAATTAATACTTTCCCCAAGATCGCACAAAGCTCGCCTGACATACTGCATGGATGGACGTCACCCTTTTGTAATAATCATCTCATCCCAATAGAGGGAAAATATTTACAATCCACTCCTACACCAGCATGTGTTGTTTTGGGGTTAGTGATGAGTGGCTAGAATTCATGATTTTAAGCATTATATACCTTGCATTTATGAGCTTTAATGATAAAATACACGTTGTATGTGCCTAATAGGGTTTATTTTATGTGTAG
>ML323975.1:0-45058 GCA_005239505.1 Nicotiana paniculata
ATTATTTGCAACAATTTCGTATACCAACCCTATAAATCTCTCCTCAAAGCCCATTTTCCTCAAATTCTTGGTTAGAAACAGCCATGATAACCTATCGTAGGCTTTGGTCATGTCCAATTTGATCACAACATTGGGACCTCTTCTAGTTCTCAATCTAATATCTGTGATGATTTCTTGAGTTAGCATGAAATTTTCCACTATGCTTCTCCCTTTGACATATCCAGCTTGTTCCTCAGAAATTAAGTTAGGTATTATCCCAGATAGTATGTCATGCACCACTCTAGAGAAGATCTTGTTCACAAAATTGCTAAGGCTAATTGGCCTCATGTCTGAATATGATATCACATCCTTCTTCTTAGGCAACAGAACCAAATTGGTATGAGTGATATATTTTGGAAGATCGTGCCCATTATATAATGCTTTCACCATATCTACAATATCGTCTCCAATTATATCCCAACATGAATGAAAAAAAAAACATCCCGTAAATCCATCCGGACCACCTGCACTATCCCCATTTAAACCATATACTGCCTTTTTTACCTCTTCCTTTATTGGTTGTTTNGCTGCTTCTTCAGCTATCTGCTCATTATCTTCTAACCAAATTCCATTAATATTTTGTATTCTCCTCAATTGTAATCTTCTTCTCCTCCCATTTACTTGAGCGTGAAATAATTTTGTATTCCTATCTCCATCTTTGAACCATGTCATGCCTGATTTTTGCTTCCAAAATTCTTCCTCCAATGATAGGAACCTAAGCAGTTCAGCTTGGATCTTTTGGAGTCTCTCTCTGTTCTGTATAGTTGGGTTCCTTTCAAATTGATTTTCATGAACTAAGACCACCTCCTGAAGGCTAGCAATCTTTTGAAAAATATCTCCATATGTGTTTCTACTCCATGCTGCTAAGGCCTTCTTCACCTTTTTCAGTTTGTGATTGAATACATGGAAAGGGTCCCCAATGAAATCTACCTTCCAGTTGTCCTTTACTACATCCATGAAAGTAGAATGTTTAGTCCAGAAGTTTAGAAATTTGAATGCCTTCTTAATTTGAGCAACATTAAGATTACTCTTCAACTGCATGGGACTATGATCTGAACCTGTTTTTGCCAGGTGAGAGATCTCCAAGTTTGGCCACATTTGCTGGAATTCAGAATTTCCCAAACACCTATCCAATCGTTTGAGAATGCAATCACCTTCCCCTCTCCCATTCCACCAAGTGAACATACTGCCTTTGAAACCTAAGTCACTTAGATTACATGTGTTAACACAATGCCTGAAGTCATTCACCTCATTTAAATGCACTGGAAGACCACCAAACTTCTCCTCCTCATCCCATATAACATTGAAATCTCCCCCAACTAACCATGTCATGGTCATATCCCTAGCCAAATTATACAAGCTGCCCCATAATTCAATACGGTCATTAGCATCACACTTTGCATAAACAAAGGTGACTATGAATGATAGTTGAGTGTCCCTGTTTGTAAATTTCAAAGTCAGTTGCTGCTCCAGGTCATAAATCACTTCAACTCCATGATCATCATCCACAAACACCCAGATTTTATTTGTTACATTGGTAAAGGCTTGTAACATATCAATTCTTCTCCTATATCTCTCCAGATTACTTTTTTTTTGCTTTGGCTCCATAATACCTATAAATTTGAAATGATTCTGTCTTTGCATGATGATAAGCCTCTCAAAGGCTTGCATTGTCTTCACAGATCTCACATTCCATATCAGTGCATTCATGATCAACTGTGAGGTTTAGATAAGGTTCTTCTTGTTTGAACCCCAAGGACTCCACTTTGGTTGCTATCTCTATGCTATTTCTTCCTTCCCTTTCCAGCTGATTTACCTTTGTCCATGTACCTGGGAGACAAATCACCTTGTTTAGCAATGTTCATGAAATTCTGAGTAGTGGATTCAGCATCCAGATCCTTACTTTTAGGCTCATTGTTGTCATCTTCCCCCTTATCCTCTGCATATTCAGTCATTTGAGTGTTGTTTGGTCCATTTTTAATATTTCTCATATCTCCCAACTCCTTTCCAACTTCTGGATCCCCTATTCCTTTCTTTTCATTGATCACCTCCTTCCCACCTACATCACCTTTTCCATCTTGTGTATTGATATTGTCTCGACTTTTTCCAGGCATCTCTCCTGTAATCCCATGATCCTTGTTGATTTTTCCATTCTCTCTTTGTTCTTCTTCTTCATTCTCTTCATCTGTTGATTCTGGTTCCCTTATGACTCCTTCTGGCAGTTCTTCATCTGAGAATTGTTCCTCTTGATCAGCCCAAAGACTTCCACTAATTAATTGTAGTCTTTCCTTTTCCATTGGTATTCCTTCTATTTGCTCCATCAAAACTGATTGTATTGGCACTTCTTGGTATGATTGGTTGGTTGGTACCATGTTATCTTTGAAAGTTCTACTAACCCAATATGCTGTTGTTTCTTTACGCCCTTCCATCGTCTCTTTCTCTATTCCTGTATTATTTGTATCCATATCTTTTCTTGTACTACCTTTCCCTTTTAACTTAGGAGTAGATCCAGCAGCAGGATTAAGTCTCCCAGTATTTTCAGGATTAGTACTATTTTCCATGTTATTCCCATCAATTGTAACCAATTGATTGTTCTCCATATTATCTTCGTTGTCTACCTCTAGAATTGCAAACTTGTTAGCCATTGCAATATGATCTTTGGCCACTCCAGTAACTGGAACAATCTCCTTATCATTGCCCACATCACAACCACCTGTATCCTTTGGTTCTTGATTTCCAGGATTGTCAACTGGTATAATTTCCTTCCCAGTTATGCCTTGATCTTTAACTTGATTTACAGTATGTTTTGTTCTCTTATCTCTAACCTCCTTCATTGTTCTCCTACATTACCTACCACTCTTCCACTTGACAGAATCATCAATGGTTCATTATGCTTGCCCTTTTCAACCACAGTATGTTCTTCATTGTATTGTGACCTTTCTACTGGATGCAGATGCCAACACTCACCATCATCATGGCCTTGCAATTTACAATTTTTGCAGTATTTTGGCATTGTATCATATTTTATATTGACCCATTCAGACCTTATTTCTCCAGTAAATTCATTCTCTATGTCCATCCTCACCTTCTTAGGATGATCAGCTAACAAATCAACTAATACTTTAACCCTTGCACAACTAGTTCTAGTTTTTTTAAGTGTAGCCATATCAAGGTGTAACGGTTTCCCCACAGCAGAAGCAAGAGAGAATAAACATTCCTTCACATAAAAGGTAGGTAACAGCCCTGGAAAGGATATCCATGCCATTGCCATGGGTGTTTCTCCTCCAGCTTTGAACTTTGCATCATATATAAAAGGCCTTAACTGAAATTCCTCTCCAGTCTTATCCTTCACATAGTACGCACTCCTCGAAGTAAAATCTATGAAATCCTTCCATAATGTGAGCCTTATAAGCACATGCCTGTCTCTCAAAAACCCAATATTACATTCTCCTTTGATCCCACGTTGAATAGGAACAATTCTACGAATTTCCGCAAGATCTGGCCATCCATACGCGAATTTAGCAACCACTGCATATTGGAGCGCTTCAATTATATTCATGCGATCTACTTCTGATTCCTTAAACTTGACAAGAGGTTGTCCATTCAAGAACGAAACTTTGCACATAGGAATTGGCTCGATATTTGTCTGGGCAGCAACTTTTACGTGCATGGGAGTATTTATGACGCTAGGTTTTAGCAGATTTGAGTAATCTAGGGGTGTAGTAATCGTGTTTGTTGTAGAAGAAGTTTGGGCGAGGGTGGGGGAAGGCCGACCAGTGGAGGAAGGCTGGTCGCCGGCCACATTGGCCATGGCAGCAGCAAGGTACGACTCACCTTGAAATCGCCTATGCTATCGCCTATGTATACGTTTTATATACTATAAAACGTATATAGTTTTACGTTGTTAGCTATATACTTGAGTTTGTTTCTTGAAATATCTCCTTTTACTTTCATGATTCTAACTTGTTGAAGTGATTGTAGGTTCCAAATGGCGAACAACAAACTTAGGAACTCGCCATTGGGTGAGGTGGATGGAGAAGAGGTGTAACTTGATGAAATGCCTCATGATCCACAACAAAATTTTCGAGGCCGTGACCAAAAAGATGATGTGCCTCCACCTCCACCACCTCTACCACCAGAACAATCACAAGCGGCGCAACGTCAAATTTTTCCCAATGAAGGTTATGCAAGTGCCATATTCTCCCCTAACTTTAGGGCGAGAAACTTTCAAATTACCAATATGATTCTCACTTTGCTCGAGCAATGAGGTTTTTTCACTCGGGCACAAAATCAAAATGCCTATAAGAATTTGAAAGGTTTTGTTGATACATGTTGGGGAGTAAACAAACAAATATTTTGGAAGATTCTTTGGAGGCTAAGGATCTTTCCCTTCTCATTAAGGGGTAAGGATTTGTATTGGTTGGAATGCTTGCCTGATCATTCTATCCATAATTGGGATAAAATGGCGGCAAGGTTTATTTCAAAGTTTTTTCTCCCTGGCACATGGCTTCTCTATGGGATGAAATAATGGATTCCAAGAAAGAGCCCAATGAATATTTGCATGAAATTTGAGAGTGATATTGGACAATGGTGAAGGAGTGCCCAAACAATGATATGACCAACAACATTATCCAACAAACTTTCTACCGTGGTATTAATACTCCGAATCAATGTGTGGTCAATCGATTGGATGGGGGTAATTTATGAGAACACCTTATGCGGGAGGCGTGTAAGATTCTTGATGAAATTGTGGAAACTTCTTCGTCTTGGCAATCCCTAGCTAATGTTCCCCAAGGTGATACCAACATGATCCATCTTAATAAAGAGTTGCAAGACCATAGGCAAGCTATTGTCGAATTTACCACAACCATGACTCAACTTGCTAAGTAACAACTTCATAAAACTCAAGCTCCTACACAAGTTCATACTATGGAGGGAGTGAATGTCTGGGCCAATAAGAGGAGGACTAAAGGTCCACAATTCCAACCCCGAGTGGAGAATTATGCATAAGATGATGGTAGCTTTGGCCAAGATGACTCTTATCAAGAGCAAGGAGAAGAAGTACAACTTGTGAACAATTACGGGAAAAAATAACAAACATGGAAATTGAGATTAGGTTTTCAAAGGCACCCAATGTACCAAAAACCAAGCAACCAACCTCATTATTCTTCCCATGGTTCATGTTCTTCAAATAATGGACTGGGACTTGTTGAGAACATTCTCAAACAAATGATGGAGAAGAATACGGATTTAGATGGTCAAATTGCCTCTTATACCATGTAAATCTGTAATCTTGAAGTTCAAATAGGGAAAATTTCTCAAACCCTTAATACTATTCCTAAGAGTGTACTACCAAGTGACACGATAGTAAACTCAAAGGGGGTTAATAACACGGGACATGCCATGAGAGTTATCACAAGAAGTGGAAGAGGCGCGAATGAACCCACCTCAAATGAAAGGCAACTTGTGGATGATAACGAAGAGATACAAGAGGAGGAAATTCCACGTAATAACCTTCAAGTACATGATGCGGTTCATATTGATATTGATGATAGTTTGGAGGAGACCCAAGAAGAGGTGAACCGTCTAGGGAACACATTATTGACATAGCAGAACTAGTAGTGCAAAAGGCTAAGGCATCCTTGCTAAAGCCTCCACATTATTACCCTCAAATGCTTGCTAAGAAAAGTGGTGAAAATCAATTCAAGAAGTTTATTCAAATGATGAAAGGTCTCTCCATCAATGTGCCATTGGTAGAAACTTTAGAACAAATGCCCAGTTATGCTAAGTTTATGAAAGATCTTGTGACCATGAATTTTTAAACTATCAAGGTCACTTACCAAGTAAGTGCAATTGTTCATTCCATGTCTCCTAAGTTGGAGGATCCCGTTGCTTTCAAAATTCCTTGTACTATGAAAGTGTTGATTTTGTCAAAGCTCCTTGTGATCTTGGGGCGATATCAATTTGATGCCTCGGTGTTCAAACCTTTGGGGATGAGGAAACCAAGACCCACATCTATGTGGTTGCAAATGGCTGGTTGTACTATGAATATGCCTTTGGGAGTGATTGCATATGTTTTGGTCCGAGTTCATAAGTTTATCCTTCCAATAGACTTTGTGATTCTAGATTGTGAGGTTGACTGTGAAGTGTCTATCATTCCTGGGAGGCCTTTCCTTGCTACGGGTAATTCCCTTTGTGATATGGAAGCCAGCGAACTCACTTTCCGATTTGGTGATGAGCAAGTGGTATTCCATATATGCAAGTTTACCTGTTAATCAAGTATCAATGAAATGTGTTCTTTTGTGGACTCAGTAACCGATGTTATTGTTGATGACACCAGTGCTACAATTAATGTTAGTGAAATGTAGGAATCCGCCTTGCTCAACTTTGATGATGAATAAATTGATGGTTTCATGGAATGTGTGAACTCTTTGCAAGGAATGGGGTCTTACAACTATGCACCTCGGAAGTTATCTTTGTATCTTGAGAATAGGAAAACTACTCCTACAAATCCTTCTATTGAAGACCCACCTACTTTGGTTTTAAAACCATTGCCACCTCATCTCTGTTATGATTTTCTTGGCCCCTTTTCGAATTTAATGGTTGTTCTTTTCTCTTGTTCAACTAATGTGCAGGTTGATTCCGCATTGGCAGTGTTGCAAATGAGGAAGAAAGCTATCGGGTGGACTTTAGAGAAAATTCGGGGTATAATGTCAGGACCCAAACTGGAGGTCCATGACTGGCACCCGGGCCATAGCTGTCGAGAACAAATGTACATTTTATCTAACCTTTCTTATTATCTATAAAGGCCGCCCATATCAACATAAATAGTAGACCTGGACCATGAACAACCAACAAAGAAAGGTAATGACATGAACATACATTATATGGGACGACAAGACTGTTATGAAACTATATATAAGGTACGAGCTGACAAGCTTCCATGAGAGACTATACAACAAAAATAAGCCGACAAGGCAACGCAAACTATACATAAGCCGACAGATGTCTATGAGCCTCTAAAGGAACATAAGTGCTACAACATTGCTGGAGCAGGACCCCGACATACCCATAATGTCTATAATAAAAAATCATACCAAGACCACGTTAAGTCCAGAGAAGGGATCTTACCAATAACCACTGAACTAGGCAGCCTACTGTGGTGGGGGAGCTGCGTCTACCTATCTATCAGGACCTGAAGCACGACATGCAACGTCCACAAATAAAAAGGAAATCAGTACGAATAAATTACTGAGTATGTAAGGCAAGAAAGCATAAAAGAACAATAATGTAAACATGGATAAATAATCTACAAACTGCAACATCTGGGTACCCCTGAGGGCTACAAACATGAAATGCATGATATATACATATATATACAAAAACTTGTAGAACATACGCCTTTATGGGTGTCATCATCATCATCATATCGTACCCGACTGTAATAGGCTCGGTAAAAATGTACCCGGCCATCATAAGGCTCGATAGAATCGTACCCGGCCACGTGGAGCTCGATAAAACCCAACTGATCATTGGTTGCACAATAGATTCCGTACCCGGCCGAATATAGCGCGACTCGGTAGAGTAAAACAGATACATATATATAGTACATGTTGGACTCACTGGAATTACATTCTGAACCTTCTGGAGTGACCTAAGGTCGGTATCCTTCGTGCAAGTTATTAGGACTAACTCTTCATCATGAATCTTATATCAATCAGGAAGTACCAAAAACATTGATAACATAAGAGTAAGAGAAGAAACTTAAACATCAATTGTTCCATAAGAAGGGAAACACTGTAAGTAATGCTAGACTCTAGGACTAGAGCATTCTATTAGTCTACAATAATAGAAACGATACTATCGTTATCGTTTAAGCGTCGTAACTATTATATATCGACCGCAACCTATTTTACGATGAAACAGAAAACATCTCACCTACTTATATGAATTCCCAAAAGTTAAAACAATCACCAAACAGCCCAAACAATATAAAAAATAATCATACTAAGCCTCCCAAAATAGTCCACCAACCAATAACATTACTAACAAGCCTTTCGATAGATATCTCACAAGTTCTAGCTTCAACGACTTAGCCGTAACTTGGATAGTACATGTAGGGTAATAGGTTCCTTACCTTTAAAAATAAAGAACAAATCCAATTTTACCTTAATCCACGAAATATCCATTCAATTCTGCCACAAGAACAAGAAAGCGAAACTAGCAATCAATTAGGGTTTTTCGGCGCTAGAATCACTTTAGAAGACTTTAAATCACCTAGGGTTGATATTAAAAACTTGAGGGAGTATTTGAAAAACCTAAACCACTTTAAAAAACCTCCCACATTCTGTAACAACACAAAAATTAGCAACAACAAGAAGAACAAGAAACTTACTAGCGCCACGGGATTCTCGACACTTAATTTGTGTTGTTTGCTCTTTGTTTGGTTATTGTATCATGAGAGACCTTGAGAGAGTGTTTTTAGGGTTCTAAAGTCTGAATATAATAAATCATATTGACTTAAAACGGGATTGAGGTGTCTTATTTATATCTCCATATATCTCAATCGCCTATGTAGGTCCCATAGAGAGTTGCTTGGCGCAGTCTCGTAAAAAGATGAATATCTCTCTACTCCTAGATAGCATCGATGAAAAGTTTAATGCGTTGTAAACTAGACTCGTAGATCTTCAATTTGGTGGCTATATCACCCCAAAATTCAAAGTAAATTAGGATAAAATCTCAGTAACATTGACCTAATGTTTAAGTAAAATTATGAACGTAAGTTGCGGTAACTTTTGTCGATTTTGTTTCATAACTCGTTTGACTTCAAATCTTATGATACGGATATTATATGACTTAAATACCTTAAAACACGACCTCTTGAGAATATTAAGCACCTCTAGTTTTACCCGACAATACGGGTTACAACATTCTTGATTCGTTTAACTTCTAGTACTTGTTAACCACTCTGATACACCCTTGTATCATTTAAGACCAATAACATTAAATTTGTATCATCTCAAAGACAATATCTTCTCGTATTTACGTCGACTAAATTAAGACATGAACTAACGAACGTGAATATGGGTGTTAAAATATAGGCCCCACATTTTGCATGCATAAGATCAATTTGGAGGATGGTGCCAAGCCATCCATTAAGCATCAAATAAAACTCAGTGAAGATATGCAAGAGGTGGACAAAAACTAGATTATCAACTGGTTGGATGTTGCGGTTGTTTACCCCATTTCTGATATTTCATGCACTTCTCTGGTTCAACATATCCCGAAGAATAGGGCCATGACGGTTGTTACCAATGATAAGAAGGAGTTGATTTGTACACGAACGGTCGACAGTTGCAGAGTGTATGGATTATCATAAGCTCAACAAAGTCATAAGAAAGAATCACTTTCCTCTTCCTTCCATTGATCAAATGCTTGATAGGTTGGCCGGCTATGCTTTCCATTTTTTCCTTGATGGATACTCGGATTACAACCAAATTCTTACTGCTCCGGAATATCAAGAGAAAAACAATTTTACATGTTACTTTTGCTTTGAAACAGATGCCTTTCGGTTTATGCAATACACCATCAGTTTTTTAACTATGTATGGTGGCTATTTTCACGGACATGGTGGAAAACTACCTTGAGGTCTTCATGGATGAATTTTCTATGGTTGGAGATTCTTTTGATGAGTACCTTGCTAATTTGGACAAAATATTGGCTAGATGTGAGGAAACAAATTTGGTACTCAATTTGGAGAAATGTCATTTCATGATTGAGAAAGGCATTATCCTTAGCTATAACATTTCAAATAATGGTATTGAAATGCACAAGATGAAGTTTGAAGTCATTTCTAAGCTTTCGCTCCCAACCTCGTTGAAGGGTGTGCGAAGTTTCTTGGGCCATATGGGTTTCTATCGGCGATTTATCAAAGATTTTTCTAAAGTGGTGAACCCATTGTGCAAGCTCCTTTAGAAGTATGCCAAGTTTTATTTCAACGATGATTGTATGAAAGCTTTTGAACATTTGAAGTTCAAGTTGACAACTACTCCTATCATTACATCTCAAAATTGTAGTTTGCCATTCGAGCTCATGTGCGATGCAAGTGATGTAGCAGTTGGGGATATTTTACGGCAATGCATCAACAAAGTTTTTCATCTAGTTTACTATGCTAGTAAGACCATTGATAGTGCCCTAGTCAGTTATACCATTACATAGAAAGATATCCTTGATATTGTGTTTGCTATTGAGAATTATTGTCCGTACTTTATGGGTACCAGCGTTGTTATACACACGGATCATGCAGCACTTTGCTATCTTATGAGAAAAAAAGAAGTGAAAATTAAGTGGCAGACCACTTTTCTCGTTTGGAGGAGGAGGGGAAACCACATGATGGTCTTGAAATCAATGACTCTTTCCTCGATGAAAAACTTTTGGCACTTTTAATGAACGAGGTACCTTAGTTCACGGAGTTAGAAAATTTTCTTGTGATGGATATCATTATGGATGGGTTCTCTTCAAACTAAAGAAACAAGCTCAACAGGGATTGTCAAGACTACTATTGGGATGGACCATACCTTTTCCAGATTTGCACAGGTGGGGTGATTTAGAAGTGTGTTCGGAGGAAGAGCAAAGTAACATTCTTGAGGTTTGTCATTCTTCTCCATATGGTGGTCATCATGGTGGATCGAGAACATCGGAAACAAATCCTAAGTTGTAATTTTTATTGGCCCACTCTCTATAGAGATGCAAATGAGTTTTGAAAAGATGTGACGAATGTCAACAGGCTGGTGGAATTTCAAAGAAACATGAAATGCCCCTTACAACCATCTTGGAGATTGATATTTTTTATGTTTGGGGTATCAACTTTATGGGCCCTTTCGTGAGTTCTTGTGGAAACACCTATATTTTGGTCACGGTAGATTAATTGTCTAACTGGGTTGAGGTCGTTGCTGTAAAGACCCATAAAATTTCAACTCTAAAAATAATGCCCGAATGGGCCCCCGTGTGGTTATAACTGTAGAAATTCTTAAAATGGACCCTTGTGGAGTAAAAAATACTCTGCGACTTAAAAGATAAAATTTTCCAGAATTGCGCAGATCTGCGGCGCATTATGCGATCGTATAACAGGTATGCGGACCGCATAGTGGTCGCATACCTGGGCAGTCCGATTCCCATTTATGAGACAGGAATGCGGACCGCATAACAGGAATGCGAGCACATTCCTGACCGCATTTCCTGCTTCGTGGCTTTTAATTTCTAATTTTTATACTCGACCCCAGCTTAATAAAACACTTACCCCTTTCATTTTAACGGGTATCTGAACAAAATAGAGAGAAGGGAGAGTGAATTTAGTGTGAGAAAGCTTTCTTCTTCACCCAATTGCTCCATCATCTCTACTCAGGCCCGAAAATTATCAAGTAATCTTCATCTTCTTCACCATAAGTGGTAAGTCCGCACCCCATTTCCATTCAATTCTCAGGTTTTGGTTAAAAATGGAACATATGAATTGGTTCTTGGATATAAAATCTAATAGTTGCATGCATGTTCATGATTTGTCCTAATCTAGAAAAAGGGTGTAAGTTAGAGTAACATTCCACTAAAAAGGGGATTAATTAATCAAAGGGATCACATAGTGTTTTCTAAAATGCCCAAATGAGTTCATGATTTCTAATTCTAAGTCTAAACATGGCATATTGTAAATTAGATTGGAGGCGATAGAAGGTCTGGTGGGTTAAGAATAGATATTAAAGGGGAATTTCGACTCGAGGTATGTATGGCTAACTTTAATATACGTAGAGTCACCTTGTTGGTGTCCGAGCATTCGGTATGAGTTTCTGGCTTATGCATATGTGAATCAATTATTCTAATGTGTTGAGGCGTAAGACTATATTCTCTGATTGTCCTAGTCGATTACCATGCCACCATGCTATATTAGATTGTGAAAAAGTTATTCTTTGTGCTTATTCTATCATGTGCAAAGCTCGTTAAATGTTGAATACATCGGTACGAGAGGATGTGCTGCAAAACGAAACAAATGATAACGAATCAAATTGTTGAATGTATCTAAGTGCTAAATGTTGTGTAGAAAGTAATGGAAAGGAAGTTTGGATTTATCTAATTGAACTATATGTTGATGGTATGCCGTATATGACTCACTATTTAGTAAAGATTATTGTGGCCTTGATTTCACATGGTTATTTGGTTGTTGTTGCTATCAAATATGATTGTAAGGTGGGATCGGGTTGCGTGCCGCAATAGAAGAAATAAGATTGATGTTGAGAAGAAATAAGGGTGGAATGTGAATTTTACGGTGGGATCGGGTTGCACGCCGCAACAGAAGAAATAAGGGTGGAATGTGAACTGTATGGTGGGATCGGGTTGCACGCCGCAATAGAAGAAATAACGGTGGAATGTGAGTTTTCCAGTGGGATCGGGTTGCGCGCCGCAATGAGAGAACGATTGAAATAAGAAACTATGGAACTCTCATTTGTGTTTTCTGTATCTTTTTGCAATATTTGTTTGGTTTCTTTGACTGCCTCCTATCTGTGTATTGTTTGATTTTACTTAGAGTAAAGCTTGTTCATACATACTAGTACTATTCAATGGTACTAACGTCCCTTTTGCCAGGGGCTCTACATCTTTTATATGGATGTAGGTGGTTCTATAGCAGGTAGCTCGGTCCGCCGATAGTGGTGCCTTCCTTTCATTTCCTCAGCAGTTCTGGTGAGCCCACTTCCTTCCGGGGTCGTGCGTAGTCTATGCCATCTTCCTTTGTATATTTTGTTCTGTTAAGGTATAGCCGAGGCTTTGTTGCCAGCAAGTTTATATACCCTTCTCCGTATCTTTAGAGGCTCCGTAGCCATTATGTGGGTTGTATATATGTATTTTGGGAAGTTGTCGTACTCGTTTGTAATCACGATCCCGTATCAGGAGTGTTGTATTTTAGAATGTATGTTTTGGGAAGATTAAATGTTGGAAATGTTAAAAGAGGAAATTTGACTTATGTTGTAAACGCATACTTTGATTTTATTTTATTGTTTAACTTAAAAAATGTACATTATGAACACGGGGAAATAGGTTGGGAAAGGCAATCCAGATCCGCTTGACCGAGTTCATCCGGTTAGGTGCCGGTCTCGTCCCTCGATTTTGGGGCGTGACAGTTGCCTTACGCGATAATGAGGCTAGAAGCGCGGTGGTTTTCTTGAAGAGGAATATTTTTACAAGATTTGGTACTCCGCGTGCAATCATATGTGTTGGTGGGTCACATTTCTTGCAACAAGGTTTTCGACTTTTTACTTGGAAAGTATGGTGTTAGTCACAAAGTGACAACTTCCTATCACCCACGAGATAGTTGTTAAATGGTAGTCTTAATCGGGAGATATATAGTATTTTCGGACGGTTAATAAAAATCAGATGGATTGGTCTAAGAAGCTTGATGATTCTCTATGGTCACATAGGACGACTTACAAAACACCTAACAGAATGTCCCCATACCAGTTGTCGTTCGGAAAAGCTTGTCATCATCCGGTGGAACTTGAGCACAAGGAAATGTGGGTCCTTAAGAAATTTAATCTTGATTAGGATGTTGCCGCTACCTTGCATGATGCACACCTGAATGAATTGGATGTGTTTCGCTACCATGCATATGAGAGTTCATCCTTGTACAAAGAAAAGATGAAATATCTTCATGACAAGTATATTTGGAACAAGGAGTTAAAGGCCGGAGATCTAGTGTTATTGTTCAACTCAAGGTTGAGAATTTTTTTGGGGAAGCTCAAGTCAGAGTGGAGTGGTCCTTATGAAATTGTTGGTGTGATACCTTTTGGTGCCTTGAACTTGAAGAACAGGAATAATGAAATCTTTTGGATCATTGGTCACCAGGTGAAGCACTATTTAGAAAAAGTTTGAGAATGCTACGTGGTGGAGGTTCATTACTTTGCTTGAGGATACTGTGACATAATGTCGTGCCACGATATTAAATAAGGCACTTCATGGGAGGAAACTCAAGTTCTTTTCCTTTTTCTATTTTAGTTAGATGTTGTTAGTTCTTTTCAACTTTATTTGAAGTGTGTTGCAGGGATAAGTGTTTGATGTGAAATGATAGCTGAAGTTGTGTCAGCTAAGGCAAAATTGCAGACCACACCTTTCTTATTGCAGCTGCACAAAAGGAATGTTGTCTGCAGAAGATTTTTGTGCAGCCGCATATTTCATCCGCGGACCACACTTTCAAGAATCAATCTCAGGTGCGAAATGAAGTTCCTCTAAACTTTTCCCTCAACAATGCAGAGTAAGTTTTCCGACCATCACGAATTATGTGGTCGCAAAAGTTCGTTATCATAGAAGTGGTTGAACTAGAGTGTCAAAAGTGCGGTCACATTTGTAAATGTGTGGATTGCACACCATAGTGCTTTAGTGCTTCCAGTAATAGAGTGAGAACCGCACTTTGAATTGTGCGGTCACACTCGTATCTTTGACCCCTCACTTTCTCTAAGTATAAATAGAAAAGTGCTCCCCCCCCCTTTCCCCCCTTTTTACATTTTTCACCATTTTCACCCTTCTACTGTTACTCTATGAAATTGCCCAAATTCATGCACTTTCAATCACATCCAACCCTTCACAATCACTTGAATCTTAGTACACTAGCACTAACTGATATGCATCACTCGAATCTTGTTGATATTATTATTGAATTTATTTTGATTACTCCTTTTTAGGCCATCTGTTATTGCATTCCTTAATATGTCCATGTGGGGTAGTTTAGCATTGGGTAATTATCAAAACATGCTTATCTAGGGTTGGGTTGTTATTTATCATGTCTCTACCATGTTTCCTAGTAGGATTGAACTCAATTTTTACATAGCCTAGGCTAAACGACCTGTAGCCATTACTATTCTTGACTGTAGGGACCGCACTTGAAATAGTGTGGTCCGCAAGCCTCTGTTCATGTAACATGAATGGTTAGCTCATTGTGTGAACTGTGGATTTCCACTGAAGAAACATTATTCTCTCTGGCTATATACAAGATCATGGTGATGACCACTATTAAATTTTAAAACCAGCAGCTAAAGCCCAAGAGGAGATCAGTGCTCTCATAGTAATCCCTCAATTGGAACTCAATGTTTTTCCATAACCTACTATCTGAGAATCTCAAGTGCGGACCGCGAACATTTTTATACAAACTGTAGATGATTTCAGCACCACAGACTGTAGTCGCACTGTCTATCAGATACATTATTCTCAGAGCTTTGCACAACTGTCCAGAAGTGCGGGGCATTTGAAATTGTGTGATCCGCACTTCCACTTTGTGGCCGCACTTGTTTCTTGTCTATTACATGTTTCAAACTTGAAACCTCACTGCTTCTAGGTTTACTCACATGTGTACATTACTCTTAACTATTTACAACATGAATATCAACTAAAATATCTCTTTGTGCATACACAAACATTGGTGTGATCAAGAGGATGAGGAGAATCTTCAAAAGGAAGAAGAGAATTGGGACGGGGCAGATGTAGAGGTTCCATGCACCCAAGTGTGAAAAGGGACATTAAAAAGAAAAACACGGTAGGCCGGGGGAGATGTAGAAGCCTCTCAGGGTCAAGTGTTTTTTACCCATCCAGCGAGCCCTCATAGGGGAATTTTGTGTCTCTACATGAAGAGCGCAATGAAGAGAAATCTAGACCACATGGGCTATCTGAACCTCTAGATGTACCTTCACATCTCACAGCACCTCCTAGGGCTCCGCTACTGACAGTCATGAGTCCAATGCAGTTGCTCCGGGCTCTTATTCTCATGATTCCCCATATGATGGGAGAAGGTGAGAAAGTGCACATGCATAGATGGATCAGACTAAGAAGAAGGTGGTCCGGGAAGACCGGTTCTTGAGTTTGCAAGCATACACTGACTTCTGAATGTGGTGGAAGGAGACATCCCTGACTCTTGAATGACAATTCCTCCGCAAAGACTTAGACAAATACAACCCGCAGTCTTAGAGTAGTTTACCAAGAGAAAGAGGTGGATGAAGTTTACAGAGAAGCTGGTGGATATGAAGGAGCATATTGTCCGAGAATTCTACACCAACACGATGCATATCCTCAAAGGGACAAAGATCAACAAAATGCGGAACCTGAAAGTAAATTTTGATACACACACTTTGAATGCATACATGGGATTTGACGATGTGGAGCCAAAGGAATATTTGTCAAAGACGGCTTTGAAGGAGGAGAATAGACCATGCTTGCAGGGATTATTGCACCTGGACCTACTCCCCGTGCCCGGATAAGAACAACCTGCCCTTAGTAGAGCTGTCCTGGTAGCTTCTATCATGGACGGGTACCCGATCAATGTGGGTGCCATGATGTCAGCCAACATTTGACTTATGCCACACTAGGGTAACACATATTACGCCTAACTAGCACTATCACTGAGTATCTAACTAATGCCAAGGTAGAGCCCAAGCCATTTGGCACTAAGGACTAGCCAATTAGTCCATTTGAGTGGTACAAGATGCAAGACCCGAGCGACCCGAAGAAGAGCATTAATCATTCTACTACTGCTGTCCAGTCTGATGAGCCGGTAGTTGTATCCCCTGGTCCATTTGACATCCCATCTACTTCAGAACCGCCTTCCACCAATGCTGGAGCTACCATTCCTTAGCCACCATCCTCAGCCCCTACTACAGTGCCTACTCCAGCTCCGAGGCTGGTGCCTATGTCTAGATCCCATTGTCTGCCTTGTAGGTCTCCCAATAACTGGATGCATGCAGTATAGTTGCATGGCAGTCATCTTCACAGGCACCATTGGATCCCTCTAACATAGATAAGAAGCTCAATGAGGTCTTAGACAACCGAAGGTGATCATGGCTATAGTGGTACGTCATTGTGCAATGATTCAGTGGTTGCTCAAGCAGGTAGAGAAGAGGAAAATGACACATGCCATCAAGAAGTCGGTTGATGAACTTCTAGCTGAGGTGACAAGGATATCTGAGGCCGGTGATTTACTTTTTGACATGCTATTAGACCCCGCCTCACCTCACCTAGATCCGTCTTCTATTAAAGATCCCACCGCTCAGACTGAAGAGTCGTTCCTTACATTAGACACTACTGAGGTGGTGCGTGATATGTTCAGATTCAGGCCGCTTTCGCACACGATGATGAAATCATTCAGTTAGCTGAGCCGGCTAGGACTGTTGTTTCTTGTGACACTTTGATGACTCAGAATACTTAGGGAGTTTCTTGGCCCTCTCTACTCTTTGATCTTATTTTGCTAAGCATTAGGGGCAATGCTTCTTTTTATTCGGGAGGGGGGAGGGGGGTGTAAAATTATATATTTGATGATGATTGGATACATTTAATAACATTGAGAAATAATAATTAGATGGATCTACTTTTTGTTTATCTTTAGTAGTTGTTACATTTATTAGTATCTTTAATTGTTTTTATTTTGGTAGTTTTTATGTTTTTCATGTTATTGTTGATAATAAACCTTTGGCTTTCTTAAATCCACGGTTCTTTATGAAGGTGATCTTTTGTGTGAACTGGGTGACTCTTCCCGAGGATGGATAGTGTGAAAACCTTTCTAAGGGAATGAGTTAGTTTCACGAGTAGGTAATAGTAGTAGTAAGTATTAATGGGTAAGAACTCCAATTAAGTGATGCACCAACATACTTAACTGGATGCTTATGGTTTGGAACAAGGTCTTTGGAAGAACTAGCTCTAGTTTAGTGACTTTTAGGTTCTTGAGTTGACTTTGATAATTATTAGGTGGTTGAATGGACCATAGTGATCAGTAACTTGACTGTGATCATTGTGGGTTTCAGACTCTATCTTCTTTTAGGGTTTAGTTTCATGAGAGGTGAGACTAAAATTTGTTACTAGTCCAAGTAATTTAATGAGTAGTCTAGAACTTGCCCCGAATGTATGTCAAGGCAAAATTCTAAGTTTTCTTGTGATTGTAGGCTTTCCTTGGACTGTTTGAGCTTTCTGCTGCCATCCTATGATCGTTATCCCTAGTCAACCCCTTTTGCGGCTTTAGCCTTTCTCTGTTGGTAACCATGTTACAAGCCTTTACACGTTTGATCATAATCCTCTTTTGACACCCGAATTTCCTTAACACTTATATGAAATAAGTGGCTCAAAGACTAAGTTTGGGGGGGGGGAGTTGAGGAATCTAAAAGAGGTATCAAGGCATTCAAAGGATAGAAGAAATAATCTCCATGAAATCTTGAAGAATTACTTCTGACATTCCTTTATGAGAGAAGAGTGAAACTTTTGTTGCTCTAGAAATTGAGTGTTAAATCTTGTAGTGGCATGGCAAATAGAAGTTAGAAGATGAAGGTTTTGGAGTCCACCATGACTTACATGAAAGAGCAAGAGTCCTTGATGACTGAAGTGAAATCTTGAAGCTCAAATGTTACACTAGAGTTACATGCAAGTTGCACATTCTGACACCTTGTTGAAAATGCATGAGTATTGTGGGTAGTTGTTGGTCCCAACTAAGTATAAATGACATATAAGTGACTCTTTGAAATGAAATTTCACTTAGGGGAGGTGGGAACTAATCTAATTGCTCGAGGACAAGCAAGGACTTAAGTTTGGTGAAGTTGATAAGTGTGGATTTTAATCACTTATTAGTATCTTATTACTTTAGTTTAAGTCAAAAATTAGTGATTTTTGTTTTCGAATCTGATGAAAATGTGTTAATTGTAGGCATGTTGGAGGATGTAAGCTTAATGAAGAAATAGAACTCAAGAAGGAGAAGTCCCAACTCAAATAGTCAGACAGAAGAGTGCAAAGAGTTGTGCAGTCCACAAATTTATTTTGCAGCCACAAATGCAGATGCGGCCCACGGAAAGAAAGTGATGGTCCTAATACAAATGTAGATGCGGCCCACAAATGCAGATGATGGTCCTAATGCCAAATTGTGCAGCCGCAGAAGCTGTTTGCTCTAACAAACATGAAAAATTAAAGAATATGCAAAAGACCAATTCTGAAGCCTCCTTGAAGCATGGATGGTAGCCAAATTGTGCGGCTACAGAAGCTAAAGTGTTGTTTCAGAAGTTATTGCCCGGCCACCCCTCCTACTTCAAGAGAAATAGATGGAAGTGCAGACCGCAAATGAATTATGCGGCAAAAAACCTCCCTAAGGGCATTTTTATCAGCGAATTTCAGAGCACAATAGATAGATGAGAAATACTTTTTAGGGCAACTTTTGCACTGTAGCAACTGGCAGCGTTTAGACTTAGCCAGTTTGGGCAAATTGTGACTAAAATTAGAGAAAACCCATTCATTTTAGTTTTATGTCTTCAATTACTTCTTCTTTTCCTTTTCCTATGCCTATGATTATGAGTATCCATATTTTATCTAGGCTGGTGACCCCAACCCTAATATGTAAAACTTATGGGTATTTAATATTAATGTTTTTTACTGATTGGATGTAAGTTATTTAGCCTTGTTTATATTTTATATCTAGAATTAATGGTTGCAAATATTGATTCATATCTATTTGACTTAGTTCTTAATTGAGAAAGAGAAAACTGGTCTAGGAAAACATGCTAACAAAAAAGTGAACTAGTAGAAGTTTTGACTAGTTTGATTAAAGTATTTGAACTAGAGATAGGGATAATCCCATTTGTATTCATAGCAATTGTTTAGATTGCTACCTATTTGGTCTTGAGAAATCCAATTTGGGCCAAATCACTCTTTGACCGAGAGGTATTAAGTGGGTACTTGAGAGTTGATCACGCGCAACTCTAGTCCTAAAAAGGATAAGTGGTCGCTGCAAATATAATCCGGTCTAAGAGTCCGGAGTCGAATCCCACAAGAACGAAGGTTTAGCTACAACTGTTCACTATCACTAAGAAGACAAGCTCAAACAATTCCTAAGTTATAAAAATTAAGATTCTTATATCTAATTAACGAGCAAATTAAAGTAGTAGATTAACATCTAAAGAAATTAAGGGTTGGAGACACGATTAAGGATGTATAGAGTTATGAGTTTCTCAATTGTCGCAATCCTTTCCGCTATGTCTTCTATAATTTCGCCTAATTATTCTCTATCAATCGTTAGTAATTTGGTTTTCGTAATTCTCTCTCGAGCAACTACCACAATTTACTAGACATATTCTCTCGAATTACGGTAGCCGACACTAATTCACCACTTACTACAACCTCACTAAGGTTTCTTTATCTCTAATCCTGCTTTTAAACCCTCTGTATTGGTCTGCCACATACATTAGGAGTGATATTTTGTAACGACCCGGCCGGTCGTTCCGTGAAATTAGCCACGTTTCCCCCCTTTATGCTTTATCATATGTTGCTTAGCCCATTTATGTTGTGTTGGGTCAGTTGTTTCGGGTTCGGAGTGGTCGTGATGAGAACAAGGACACTTAGTCCCTTAAATTAGCTTAATAGTTGAAAAAAGTCAAGTAGGAGTTGGCTTATTGGTAAACGACCTCAGAATGTGGATTTTATGGCTCGGACAACTTTGTTAGGTGATTTGGGACTTAGGAGTATGTTCGGAATGATGTTTTGATGTCCGGTGTAGAATTAGGCTTGAATTGGCGAAAGTTAATTTTTGGCGATTTCCGATCGGCAGGGGAAAATAGGTTATCGAGGTTGGAATGGAATTTCGACAGTTGGAGAAGGTTCGTAATGTCATTTTGGATATGTGTGTAAATTTTTCGATCATTCGGACGTGTTTTGGTTGGTTTCGGCATCGTTGGCAGAGTTTAGATGTTTCAAAGTTCATAGGCTTGATTTTGATGTCATTTTGGTGTTCTTGCATTTTTTTTGGTTTTTTGAAGTTTCGACTAAGTTTGAATGAGGTTATGTAATATGTTGGCATGTTTGGTTGAGGTCCCGAGTGCCTCGGGTGTGTTTCGGGTGGTTAACGGACCAACTCTTGGCTTAAAACTTGGCAGATTTTTTGCTGGTGTGAGTTTCTGGTTTCCTTCTACTCAATCGCGGGAGGATGATTGCGATCAGGTAGGCCTATCTGTGGATGGCAGGATTCTTTTAATATCCGATCGCGTGGTGCAGGTCGCAATCGCGTGAGTGTGAGGTTGTTTTGCAGTGCGATTGCGCAGTGTTGTTCGCATTCGCATAGAATTGAAGGGCGCGTGACGGGGCTGAGTCGTTGTTCTTCGCGATCGCATGGGTTTATGCGCTGCTAAATCTCTATCGTGTGTGTATGTCTGCGATCGCGTAGTGTAATTTGATTGAGGCAACAGATTTCTTCTACGCGATCGCATGGGAGCTTCCGCGATCGCAGTGAAGAAAGAGGCTTGGGCAGACAATTTTTAAGTTCTAATTTCGGGGGTTCTTGGCCATAACTTTTTTTTCCATTAGAGAGCTCGGGGGAAGGAGATTTTGGACAAGATTTTCAGTGGGATTCTTATGGTAAGTGTTCTTCAATCACTTTTTGTTCAATTTCATGAATTTTTCTTGATTTTCACCATGCAAATCGAGGAATTAAAGTAGAAAATTTGGGAAAATGGGAGGAAAATTTGGAAATTTCTTTTGGTGATTTGAGTAGGCAATTGAGGTCGGATTTTGGTAAATTTGGTATGGGTAGACTCGTAAGGGAATGAGGATTATAGTTTTGTAATTTTTATCGAATTTCGGCAAGTGGGCCTAAGTCTCGGGTTTGGCCGAATTTCAAGAATTTTGTCTAAATTGATAGTTTTCGATTGGGTATTATTCCTTTGGCGTATATTGATGACGTTAATCTGGTTTTGGTTAGATTTTGAGCATTTAGGAGCCAATTCGAGGGGCAAGAGGAAAGTAATGATTGTAACTCTATACCTAAGGGTATGACACCCTGTTATTTGATATTGTTTTGGTAAATGAGGTGACGAGCGTGTGGGCGTGCACCGATAGGGATCGTGACTTGGTCCATCCCGTAGCGACTATTAAGCAGTGTATTCGATTTGAAACCTTATGACATCCTGTATTTCAGAAGTTTATACTTGTTTATGGGCTGTGAGCCATGTTCGGGGCCTCGTGCCAACCTGTTTAGACCCTCAGAGGTACTTTTATACTATTCTCACACTATCCTGATAGAACAATTGTGAAGTCAGTCATGTTTCCTACTTGTTGTTATTTTCATTGTTATCACATTGCTTTGAAACTCTGAGAAGTATTTTGGGCTGAGTCTCGTGAGTTGAGGTGAATTGCCCGAGTGGCTTATAAACATGGCTGAGCGAGGCCGAGAGCCATGTATGTGAGGATAGTTATGGATCGGGTTGCACGCTGCAGCAATATATATTATATATGGGTCGGGCTGCACACCGCAGTAATATATGTTATATATATGGATCGAGTTGCACGCTGCAACAATGTACATATTAGATCGGGCTGCACGCCACTACAAATATAGCGCTTGGGCTGCAGGAACCCCTCCGGAGTCTGTACACCCCTAGTGGGCGCAGTCGACTATTATATGGATCGGGCTGCATTCCGCAGCAGTATATTTATATTGGATTAGGTTGCCCGTCGCAGCAATTGTGTGTATTCATGGTACTTGCTGAGTACGAGTGTTTAGTGTGAGCATGAGATACCGATAGTGGAGTCACGAGTGACTGAGAGGCTTGCCCGAGAGGCTTATTGTGATTTATACTGTGCCCGAGGGGCTTATATCTTATGAAACTATTGTTTTCACTCTTCTATACACTTAGCCTCTGATGATAATATTGGACTAATGTTTTTATGCGAGATTTTTAAAATGGAAACTGGAGTTTTATGAAATATTCGGAATGTAAATTCCTGACTTGATTATTCATTTCCACTGTTACTCATTATATGGATTTACATGATTTATAAATACTCGTCACTACACTCAATTTTTAGTTATTTTGATTACTTACTGAGTTGGCGTACTCACATTACTCCTGCACCAGTGTGTGCAGATCCAGGTACCAGACCATCTCACTAGTTGATTTCCGGACATGCTTGGAGTTGTTCGACGATCAAGGTAGCTGCTCAGCTTCCCAGCTCACCTCATTTACTTTCCTCGGTTCATAGCTTTTGTCTTTTGTACTTCAGGCTTTTGTAGTAGCAAGTCACCTCATTGTACATTGTATTTACAGTTTTAGATGCTCATGACAGTTGACTCCAGGTTTTGGGGAAGTGTATAAATTGTTCATCTCATTTTTCCATTTTAATAATTTTGGGAAATTATGAAATATTATGAAAGTATGAAATGGTTGGCTAGCCATGATAGGCGCCATCAGGGCCGGCTTAGGATTTGGGGTTGTGACAAGGTGGTATCAGAGCGTAGGTTACATAGGACTCAACGGTCATAAGCAGGTTTAGTAGAGTCTTGCAGATCTGTGCAGAGATGTCTGTACTTATCTTCGAAAGGCTGCAAAACCCTTAGGAACAATCTCATTTTTCTTGAATTTTGTCGTGCCATTGTGTTGATTTTAGAAATCTAAACTTCTGTTGTTTCATTCTCTCACAAATAGTGAGGACTCGTGTTATCGATCAGGGTGATCAACCACCAGCTAGACCGGCGAGGGGTCAAGGTCGTGGTATAGGTAGGGGGCCAGCCCGTGCGGCAGCTAGGGCAATATCAGTTGATTCCCCTACTATTCAGAATCAGATCACAGCCGCAGATACTTCAGGGGGACAGGCTCAGGCACTGGCAGTGCCTATTGTTATTTCGGGTCTTCAGGAGACCTTGGCCCAGATCTTGACATTATGTACCACCCTTGCTCAGGCAGTTGATGCATCTTCAACTACCGCTACTTCTCATGTCGGGGGAGGAAGTCAGACTCTAGTTGCCTGGACACCTGAGCAGGTTAATCAAGGCCATCACATACTGGGGGCGGTTGCAGCCCAGCCAGTTGCTCTAGTTCAGGAGTTCTTGGTTCCAGCTATGCCAGATGATGAGCAACGTAGGCTGGAGAGGTTTAGTAGAGACTTCAGCCTCCGGCATTCAGTGTTGCTGAGGGCGAGGATGCCCAGGGTTTTCTGGATAAGTGGTAGTGGATGCTTCGTACTACCGGGATTTTGGAAACCAATGGGGTCTCAGTTGCTACTTTTCAGTTTTCTGGTGCTGCTTTCACTTGGTGGGGGTCTTTTGAGAGGCGTAGGCCCGTTCGTTCAGCACCCCTCAACTGGCAGCAGTTCTCCACTATCTTCTTGGAGAAATATGTACCCTAGTCTCACATGGAGAAGCAACGCAGGCATTTTGAGCAGCTGTGTTAAGGGGAGATATCAGTGATGCAGTATGAGATGTAGTTTTCGTAGTTGGCTCGCCATGCCACCGAATTGGTCCCTACTGATAGAGAGAGGATTTGGGGGTTCGTGGATGGCCTCACTTACCAGCTCCGCCTTTCCATGACTCGAAAGAGAGTGTCAGGTGATACCTTCGAGCAGGTTTCTGAGATTGCTCGAGATATTGAGTCGGTTCACCACCAGGAGCGGGTAGAGAGGGAGGCCGAGAAGCCTCGTGGATCAGGTGGTTCTAGTGGTGCTCCTTCCAGGGGCAGATTCAGCATGGTAGAGGTCGTTCGTTCAGGCCTCCTCAGTCAAGTCGCCCAACCCATAGTAGTGCATCTTCGGGGCATGGTCCCCACAGTTCTCAGCCAAGTCGTTCTTCATTCGGTGCCCTTCCAGCCCAAACTGCAGCTCGAGCACCATCAGTTCAGGGTTCCTCTATGTATGGTTCTCCTAGTGGCCATTCTGGATCCAGGGGTTCTTTTTAGTCACCGTCTCCATCTCCAGGGAGTTGTTATGAGTGTGGAGAGTTCAGACATAAAGGCACTGTCCTCATCTTCTTGGAGGCCCATATCAGCGTATGGTTGAGAAGGGGTGTTTATCGTATCTGGCTTTTGTGAGGGATGTCAGTGATGAGACTCCCACTATTGATTCGGTTCTTGTGGTCCATGACTTTCCGGACATGTTTCCTGCAAACCTGCAGTCATGCCACCTGACAGGGACATTGATTTTGGTATTGACCTGGTGCCAGGCACTCAGCCTATTTCTAATCCACCTTATCGTATGGCACCATCAGAGCTAAAGGAATAAAGGAGGAGCTTCAGGAACTCCTACATAAGGGGTTCATTGGGCCTAGTGTGTCACCTTGGGGTGCACCAGTGTTGTTTGTAAAGAAGAATGATGGTTCTATGCGTATGTGTATTGATTATCGGCATATGAACATGGTTACAGTGAAGAACCAGTATCCCTTGCCTCGTATAAATGACTTGTTTGATTAGTTGCAGGATGCCAGGGTATTTTCCAAGACTGACTTGTGTTCCTGCTATCATCAGTGGAAGATTCGGGGGCCAGACATTCTGAAGACTGCATTCATGACTAGATATAGTCATTATGAGTTTCTGGTTATGTCATTAGGGCTGACCAATACCCCAATAGCCTTTATGCACTTGATGCACAGTGTATTCCGGCGTTATCTAGATTCTTTTGTCATCGTGTTTATTGACGATATCTTGGTGTATTCCCAATCTCGGGAGGATCATGAGCAACATTTGAGAGTTGTGCTTCAGACCTTGAGAGAGAAGAGATTGTATGCAAAATTTTCTAAGTGTGAGTTCTTGCTTGATTCAGTAGCATACTTGGTGCACGTGGTGTCCATTGAGGGTATTCAGGTTGATCCGAAGAAGGTAGAGGCGGTGCAGAGCTGGCCAAGAGCATCATCAGCTACAAAGATTCGTAGTTTCCTTGGTTTGGCAGGACACTATCACCACTTTGTAGAGGGATTTTCATCTGCTGCAGCACGTATGACCAGAATGACCCAAAAGGGTGCCCAATTCAGGTAGACTGAGGAGTGTGAGGAGATCTTTCAGAAGCTCAAGTCAGCTTTAACTACATCTCCGGTGTTGGCTTTGCCTACGGGTTCAGGTTCTTATACAGTTTACTGTGATGCCTCGAGAGTTGGGCTTGGAGCGATTTTGATGCAGGACGGTAGGGTGATTGCCTACGCGTCCAGGCAGTTGAAGGTACATGAGAAGAATTATCCAGCGCACGATCTTGAGCTAGCAGCTATTGTCTACGCCTTGAAGATTTGGCATCATTATTTATATGGAATGCGTTGTGAGATTTTCACTGATCACTGTAGTTTGTAGCATCTGCTTAAGCAGAATGATCTGAATTTGCGTCAGAGGAGATGGTTGGAGCTTCTCGAGGATTATGACCTTAATATTTATAGCATCCGGGGAAGGCTAATGTAGTGGCCGATGCCCTGAGTCGTAGAGTGGAGAGTTTGGGGAGTCTAGCCTACCTTCTAGTAGCAGAGAGGCCTTTTTCACTTGATATTCAGTCTTTAGCAGGTCAGTTGGAGATATTGGATCTATCAGAGCCCCCGCGAGTATTGGATTGTGTAGCCTCCAGGTATTCTTTTTATGATCAGATTAGAGCACGCCAGTTTGATGATCTACACTTGCTCGTTCTTCAGGACAGGGTCCGTCGCGGTGATGCTAGGGATGTGGTTAATTGTGATGATAGTGTCATGAGGATGAAATGCCGGATTTGCGTGAGGCCCATAGTTCATGGAATTCCATCCATCTGGGTACCGCAAAGATGTATCAAAATCTGAGACAACATTATATGTGGAGGCGGATGAAGAGAGATATTGTTTAGTTTGTGGCTCGGTGTCTCAACTGTCAGCAGATCAAGTATGAGCACTAGAGACCAGGTGGATTTCTTCAGAGATTAGATATTCTGGAGTGGAAGTGGGAGCGAATCACCATGGATTTCGTAGTTGGGCTCCCACGGACATCGAGGAGGTTTGATGCTATATGGGTTATTGTGGATCGGCTGACCAAGTCCGCGCACTTCATTCCTATTGGTAATACTTATTCTTCAAAGCGGTTAGCTGAGATTTATATCAGGGAGATTGTCCGATTACATAGGGTTTCAGTTTCTATCATTTCTGACAGAGGTACTCAGTTTACATCTCAGTTTTGGAAGGTAGTGCAGACGGAGTTAGGTACTCAGGTCGAGTTGAGCACAGCGTTTCATCCTCAGATCGACGGGCAGTCGGAGCGTACTATTCATATTTTTTAGGATATGTTATGTGCCTGTGTCATTGATTTTGGGGGTTCATGGGACCAGTTTCTGCCACTCGCGGAGTTTGCATATAGCAACAGTTATCAGTCGAGTATCCAGATGGCTCTGTATGAGGCTTTATATGGTAGGAGGTGCAGATCTCCAGTTGGTTGGTTTGAGCCGGGCGAGGCTAGGCTATTGGGCACAGACTTGGTTCAGGATGCGTTGGGTAAGGAGAAGTTGATTCAGGAGCTGCTTCGCATGACGCAGTCTAGGCAGAAAAGTTATGCGGACCGGAAGGTCCGAGATGTGTCTTTCATGGTTGGGGAGAAGGTGTTGCTGAAGGTGTCACCCATGAAGGGTGTTATGAGGTTCGGGAAGAGGGGAAAGCTGAGTCCCCAGTTTATTGGGCCTTTTGAGGTACTTTAGAGGATTGGGGAGGTAGCTTATAGGCTTTCCATGCCTCCCAACATATCGAGTATTCATCCGATGTTCCATGTTTCGATGCTCTGGAAGTATGTTGCTGACCCGTCTCATGTTTTGGATTTCAGCATGGTTCAGCTCGAGGGTTATATGTCATATGAGGTAGAGCCCGTGGTTATTTTGGGTCGTCCGGTCAGGAAGCTAAGGTCTAAGGATATAGCTTCAGTAAAGGTTCAGTAGAGAGGGAAGCCGGTGGAGGATGCCACCAAGGAGACCGAGCGGGATATGCAGAGCAGATATCCTCACTTATTCGAGACTCCAGGTAATGTTCTAGACCCATTTGAGGACGAACATTTGTTTAAGAGGTGGAGGATGTAACGACCCGACCGGTCATTCCATAAGATTAGCCTCGTTTAACCCGTTTCTGTTTTATCATATGTTGGTTAGCCTATTTATGTTGTGTTGCATCAGTTGGTTCGAGTTCAGAGTGGTCGTGGTGAGAAGAGGGACACTTAGTCTCTTAAATTAGCTTAATATTTGAAAAAACTCAACTGGGAGTTGACATATTGGTAAAGGACCTCGGAACGTGGATTTTATGGCTCGTATAGCTTCGTTAGGTCATATGGGACTGAGGAGTGTGTTCGAAATGAATTTTGATGTCCGGTGTAGAATTAGGCTTGAATTGGCGGAAGTTAGTTTTTGGCGATTTCCGGTCGGCAGGGGAAAATAGGCTATCGGGGTCGGAATGGAATTTCGACTGTTGGAGCAGGTTTGTAATTTCATTTTGGATATGTGTGCAAATTTTAAAGTCATTCGGACGTGTTTTGGTTGGTTTCGGCATCATTGGCGGAATTTAGAAGTTTCAAAGTTCATAGGCTTGAATTTGATGTTATTTTTGTGTTCTTGCGCTGTTTTTGGTGTTTCGAAGGTTCGACTAAGTTTGAATGAGGTTAGGGAATATGTTGGTATATTTTGTTGAGGTCCCGAGGGCCTCGGGTGTGTTTCGGGTGGTTAACAGACCAACTCTTGGCTTAAAACTTGATAGATTTTTTCCTGGTGTGAGTTTCTGGTTTCCTTCTACGCGATCGCGGGAGGATGTTTGCGATTGTGTAGGCCTAGCTAGAGATGGTAGTATTCTTGTTATATGCGATCGTGTGGTGGAGGTCGCGATCACGTGAGTGTGAGGTTGTTGTGCAGTGTGATCGTGTGGTGTTGTTCGCGTTCGCATATAGTTGAAGGGCGCGTAAGGGGGCTGAGTCGTTCTTCGCGATCACGTAGAGTGGTTCGCAATCGCGTGGGTTTATGTCCTGCTGAATTATGATCGCAAGTATGTCTGCGATCACTTAGTGTAATTTCATGAGGGCAGCAGATTTGTTCTTCGCGATCGTGTGGGAGCTTCCGCGACCGCAGTGAATAAAGAGGCCTGGGCAGACAGTTTTAAAGTTCTAATTTCGGGGTTCTTGGCCATAACTTGTTTTTTCATTAGAGAGCTTCGGTGAAGGAGATTTCGGACAAGATTTTCAGTGGGATTCTTGTGGTAAGTGTTCTTCAATCATTTTTGGTTCAATTTCATGAATTTGTCTTGATTTTCACCATGCAATTTGAGGAATTAAAGTAGAAAATTTGGAAAAATGGGAGGAAATTTTGGAAATTTCTTTTGGTGATTTGAGTGAGAAATTGAGGCCGGATTCTGGTAAATTTTGTATGGGTACACTCGTAAGGGAATGAGGATTCTAGTTTTGTGATTTTTATCGAATTCCGGGACGTCAGCCCGGGGCTCGGGTGTGGCCAAATTTCGAGAATTGTGTCTAAATTGATAGTTTTTTATTGGGTTTTGTTCCTTTAGCGTATATTAATGGCGTTAATCTGGTTTTTGTTAGATTCAGAGTATTTGGGAGCCAATTCGAGGGGCAAGAGAATCGCAGAGTAGCTTTTGTGATGTTTTGAGGTAAGTAACGATTGTAACTCTAAACCTTAGGGTATGACACCCCATTATTTGATATTGTTTTAATAAATGAGGTGACGCATATGCTAGGTGACGAGCGTGAGGGCGTGCACCGATAAGGATCATGACTTGGTCCATCCCGTAGCGACTATTAAGTCGCGTATTCGATTTGAAACCTTATGACATCCTTTATTTCAGAAGTTTATACTTGTTTATGGGCTGTGAGCCATGTTTGGGGCCTCGTGCTGACCTATTTAGACTCTCAGAGGTACTTTTAACCTATTCTCACACTATCCTGATAGAATAATTGTGAACTCAGTCACGTTTCCTACTTGTTTTTATTTTCACTGTTATCACACTACTTTGAAACTCTGAGAAGTATTTTGGGCTGAGTCCCGTGAGTTGAGGTGAATTGCCCGAGTGGCTTGTGAGTATGACTGAGTGAGGCCGTAAGCCGAGTATGTGAGGATAGTTATGGATCGGGCTGCACGCCGCAACAATATATATATGTTACATATTACATATGGATTGGGCTACACGCCGCAGCAATATAGATTATATATGGGTCGGGCTGCACGCTGTAACAATATATGTTATATATATGGATCGGGCTGCATGCCGTAACAAATATAGCACTTGGGCACTAGGAGTCCCTCCGGAGTCTGTACACCCCCAGTGGGCGCAGTCGACTATTATATGGATCGGGTTGCACGCCGCAGCAGTATATATATGTATTGGATCGGGCTGCCCGCTACAGCAGATGTCTGTATTCATGGTACTTCCTTAGTACGACTGTTTAGTGTGAGCATGAGATACTGATAGTGGAGTCACGAGTGACTGAGAGGCTTATTGTGAGTGATATGGTTCTCGAGGGGCTTATATTTTATGAAACTACTATTTTCACTCTTATTTACACTGAGTCTATGATGATAATGTTGGACAAATGTTTTTATGCGAGATTTATAAAATGGAAACTGGAGTTTTATGAAATATTCGGAATGTAAATTCCTGACTTGATTATTCATTTCCACTGTTACTCATTATATGGATTTACATGATTTATAAATGCTCGTCACTACACTCAAGTTTTTAGCTACTTTGATTATTTACTGAGTTGGCGTACTCACATTACTCTCTGCACCTCTGTGTGCAGATCCAGGTACCGGACCATCTCACTAGTTGATTTCTGGACGTGCTTGGAGTTGTTCGAGGATCGAGGTAGCTGCTCAGTGTCCCCAACTCACCTCATCTCCTTTCCTCGGTTCATAGCTTTTTTCTTTTGTACTTCAGGCTTTTGTAGTATCAAGTCACCTCATTGTACATTGTATTTACAGTCTTAGATGATCATGACAATTGACCCCGGGTTTTGGCAAAGTGTATAAATTGATCATCTCATTTTGTTGTTTTAAAATCTGCTAATTTTGGGAAATTATGAAATATTATGAAAGTCTTAAATGGTTGGCTAGCCTAGTTCCATGATAGGCGCCATCACGGCCGGCTTAGGATTTGTGTTCGTGACATGTTTTTTCAACAACTACCTAAATGAGTACCCTCTCTCAAGCAATACACATTAAATAGGCACCGTAAATTAATGATCTTTCAATCAATAGCAACAAACACATAGTTTAACAAGTAGAGAAATCCAACGGCTCAATTATATAGAAACATAACAAGAATTATCCTACAAAAGGTTCCTTCAAAACCATATATAACCAATTAGCTATTCATAATATTATTCAAAACTACAATTCATAACCAATAATGGAAATAGAGGGAGAAATAGGGAAAAATGTGAAGTTGACTCTTTCTCCTTGCTCCAAGTCTATTCTTGCCTCCCCAAAGTCTTCTCTCTCTCCAAAGTAGTATATCTCCCCCAAAAGCACATTTTTGGATGTACTTATAGCGACCAGGGCTTGTATGGGGCGAATTTTTCTTCTTTTATTTCAGATTGGAGAAACTGGTTTTTCTGCTCTGGTCCCAGTTTGGCAAAATTAACCTCGCTTTGTTGTCTGGGACTTTTCTGGTTCTGTCTGCACCGGTCCCGGTCTGGCGAAGTGAACATCTCTTCGTTGTCGAAAACTATTCACTTCAGCTCTTTTTTCACCAATTTTTCTTCTATTTGATCATTTTCCGCATAAGTTTGTTCATACACATAAGAAACACATAATGAGCATCTTTTCAGTTCAAAAGAAGTGTGAACTCCCGCAACTCACACAAGAAATAACACACAAATACACTCAAAACATGCACTTTTCATCCTTTATCACCACCCCACACTAACATTATTGTTTGTCCTTGAGCAACTTAAAATTAAGCGCATATGCAAGAAATACCTTTCAAAACATATTCAAGTATCTCACCAATGACAATGGTTTATATAAAATCTTAGAACCCAACATATGCACTCTTCACACTATGACTCTTCAACATAACCTCCTCGCCTCAAAACATGACTCCAATGCATTCCACACTATGACTCGCTCCTTGCGCCAACTCAAAAAATCAAGGTCTTTACCAATCTTTTGGAAATCATGTGCTTTCACCAACAAACCAGAGAGAAAGTAGTCCACACACTCAATATAAGTTCAAGTATGGACTCTCAAATCATAAGAATTTTCTCACTCTCACAAAGAAGCTCTTATGCCACCCAAGTTCGTACCATGGCCTTGCCCTGTTACACCCCATATTTTCGTACGTGAAAGTACGCCATAAATAAATTGATGAAAGCTCGCGAATGAGATTATTTTTAGAATATAAGTATTATGCTATTTCAAACAAGGGATAAGTAAAATTCGAAAGGTGAAAGGGTAAGTAAATCCAAGAAAATGAGTTTCGTCGAAAGTTGTCATTTTGAGAAAAAAATACGATCTGAGCTATAATACCTGGTATTTATGGACTAGTACAATACAAGGTGCCACATGACCATGATAGTAAGGCTTATAAAGTGTGTTAAAGGTGAGTAGTATTTTAAGTAATTTGAGATAATTTCTAATTATGTGGATTATTGGGTAATGGAAGATTACCTAGTTAATTAAGGAGGTGATTGGGTAATTAATAATATTTGTGGGAAGAAGAGATAAGTAATTAGGAAATTTTGATTAGCCTAATCCCCCCTCCCCCAAACGTGGCACCAACATAATGGGTCATTCTGACTCTTAGATCACTTTGCTAGGTGGCACTTTGGAAAGGTTTCTTGGCTAAGCCATAAAAAGCTCTAAAATTGACAAAATATATGGAAAGGGCAACGTGCTTTAGCAAAAGCCATAGAAAATTTCTCAAACTCAATAAGTCACATAAGATTAGGACTAATTCAATAGAGAGCTACGGGAATTCTTTGATTAGCAAAGGAATCCATACCAAATTATACTGCGTAATAGCAATGGGATTTTGCGATTCTAAGGGAGTACAGTGCAATCTTTCTCAAGAATATCATACATATTTTTCCCTACTTCGATCCGCCATCCCGTGTTGTCATAATTGACATGTGGTAGAAGGACTATCAAGAGAATCGGCTAAGGCATGTTAAGGCTATCCCTTCTTTATTTTTGGCATGATCTATACGACACAAATGAAACGAGCAAATGCACAACTTCCATAAATGATTCTATTCATAGAAGTATTACAGGTGCCTGTGTTGTTGAATTCATGTAAGTCTTATTATTCTATCATCTGTTCATGGGTCTCAGAAAATAAGTAATTTGAAAAAATCTTAATTCATGATATTACTCAAAGGCATAATGGTCCTATGACACTCCGAAAGATGTTACTAACGCACTTCTCATGCATTGCATTCATTTATACATGTACATTGACCCATGACCAGCCGACATTATATACACGTATATATATGTATTTATATGTATATTGGATAAGGAAAAAGGTTATGTCTTTATATACGCACCACCACCTCATCAACTGGTATATGTTGATGATTTTCCCATAGTGGCCGAGATGATATGATGGGATGCCCCCAGAGGCTTTATAATGTTATGAACATATATACCCATGTATGGTATGACATTTATACGCATATGCATGACATTATGATATTAAATGATTCACAGAGCTATTCAGATATACATGTCGAGTCTTTTACTCCATGTTTCTCTCATGTCTATTGTTTACTGATTTTCATTCCTTACATACTCGATACGTTATTTGTAGTGACGTCCCTTTTGCCTAGGGACGCTGCATTTCATGCCCGCAGGTCCTTATAGACAGGTCGAGAGTCCTCCAAGTAGGCTATCAGCTCAGCAGAAGATGTTGGTGCGCTCCATTTGCTCCGGAGTTGCTTATTGGTCAGTATGATTTGGACATACATTTTTTAGTATGATGGTCCCTGACCTGACCTTTATGATACTTATCTACTCTTAAAGCCTTGCAGACATATTTCATGTACATAAAATATGGTATGGCCTTGTCGGCCTATATTCAGTGTACGAGTGATCATTTTGATTTTATAGGCCCGTATGTGTTATGTATAAGTTAGTATTACGTGTTTTATTCTAGTTATTATGTGGTAGCCTTTCCGTATCATTTACCTATGATAGCATGATACAAAAAAATATGTTATATTGGTACTCGGTTGAGTAAGGTACCGGGTCGCGGCCCATCGGTTTGGATCGTGACAAAAGTGGTATTAGAGCAGTTCTGTCCTAGGGAGTCTACAAGTCGTGCCTAGTAGAGTCTTTTTTATGGGTGTGTCCTGCACCACACTTATAAGCAAGAGGCTAAAGGTAATTTAGGACTATCACTCTTTCTTCTTGCTTTAGATCGTGTGGTAGAGCTCACTTATAAGAATTTACATTCCTAAATTCTATTTTATTCGTAATACAAGGTTACCTACATCCAGAAGGATAATTGGTAAGGGATTGAATGTGGCTGGGGAAGAGCTGAGTTGGAGGAACTCTAATTTGCATCATGCTTATGATAAGTAAATGTAGGGTCTCCCGCATATCGTGTGTGTACTCAAAAGCAACGAGAGATAAGGTAGATTATCGTCAGAAAAATATATAAGCATTGCGAGTTACTGTCAACAGTAACAAAGGTATGTATAATTGGCCACACCCATCTCAGTTATGCCATATGGGGCTTACAGGTGTAGTTTAAGAAAAGGACGGGATATCAGGATCCGGCTTGGGTTAGAGTAACCAAAAATGATTGATGGATTGTTTGCGTTAGTTGACCTTTCCAAAAGATGTTGCAACTGTGCTAATAGATGGATTCTGAGACACCCAGATGGTGCACTCTAAAATAGTACAGCTAGATATTAGTACTACAAAGATAGGCACTGGAAGTATTGAAGGGATAAATATTACCTTAGTGTGGCTTCTGCCCCTAGTAGAGCGAGAACGTTAAGCATCCTGAAGAGCCACTGGATGCAGCAAAGAGGAGCTAAAAACCAAAGAATGTCTTGTTTAAGTTTTTAGAATAAAGTGATAGACAAAAATCTTAGAGGGAAACAAGAAGAGAGTCAATGAAGCATGATGAGTAAGATATGCTACATGGACGAAAACGGTAGATTAAAAAGATGACAATATTACAAAGTCTATAGTCAAGTCTAGGAAAAGATAAGAGGTGACAGGCCTTGAGACAATAAAAGAATATAGGCCATAAAGTCATATCCTTATTTTGAGAAATAAGCTCGTGACTCCAATGCGACTACCAGAAGGAAAAATTAGATCCAGAGTAATAGAAATCAGTATAGGCTGGGGAAAAAGATAAAGTAAACATGAAATAGATAAGTGATTTGATAATAGTCGATATCGTGAGAATTTTAGATTTCGTTCCAGCAATAATATAATAGACAACAGAAGAAGATTCATGAGAAATTTAGAGAATAGTCATTCAGGATGACGCATCCCTAAAGCAAGCAATGTGAGAAAAGTTAAGCTTAAGGGAATTTATATTCCAGTTATACTAAGTGTCACCCTCGTGAGTAAGGAATTGTGTTATCCTTGATACAGAAGGATTACTGCAAGGCGAGTAAGGGTCATCAATGATAGGAACGGATGCCAAAGATGAAGAGGTAAAACATTTATAGATAGATCTTCGTAGAGCTAAATCTTAGTAGTCCCCTAAAGGGGGGAATATGGAGTGATGTGGCGTTAAGTCAGTATTAAGTGGTTCTAGTAATTATGGAAAGGTGAAGGAATAATGCAATAAAAATGAGAAAGGAATGAGATTGCACTTATCCAAATCTTACAGATATGCTACGATTCCAGAATATTTGGCAAACACGACGTCAAGAAAACTTAGTAAGGGTTCCTTCCTGAGATATCATTGATAGATAAGGAGCCAGTGCGAGACGTAAGTTAAGACAAAGGAAATAACCCAAGAAAGATTACGTTGAATATTGATATGAGAGTGGGCCAACGAGTATTTAGTAGTTGATTCAGGAAGAGCCTAGTTATGGCTATCCAAGAGGATACAGACAAGTCAGCAGGTCGTGCAAGATAAATATAGTAAAACCCAGTATAGTGAATTCAGCCCGCAGTTATGACATTGTAATACTTCAGAAATATGCAGATAGGAATCGGGGTAATTAAAGGTACTATATAAGTGTTACACAAATAAAAGATAGTGCCAATGGGAAGATTGTCAAAATATCATGTTCAGAAGCAACCCTACAAGCATAAGTACGTGGAGGTAAGTAACCACGGATAATTATAGGCGAGGAAGGACATCAAAAGTTTTGTCGAGTATACGATGTAATAAGCTCATAGCTTTACAAGTCAGAGGGTCCTCCCTAAATACTACAATGAAAGACTTGCTGAGGAAGTAAGGAAGAAGGCTTAAACCTAAGATTAGTAACCTTAGGAGGAAATGGTCTAATAACAACAGTCTCTCAACAACACTGTATGTACTCCCTAAGAAAGTGGAACCTACCGTGGCTAATAAACGGGAAGTAAAAAATCAGAAGTAATAATCAAGATCATATGAATGGTATGGAATTCCAATGTGCGCGGGAACTAAGATAAGCTAAGTATGCACGCAACAACGGGGCAGAAAGACCCGAAAAACTAATAGCTTGCGTTTAAAAAAAACTGAGAAGGAACAAAAAGAATTATTCGATTAATGACCTACAATACGTTATGAACGCACTTAAGAGTTCATATGTTTTATACAAGTAGCATATATGTTCACAATTATACATACCTAGAAGACTCTAGTATAAGTTAAAAGAAAGAATTGAGCCCAGGGGATAGACAAAGAATTGAGCTGTTAGAAGATTGTATCATGAATATTCCATAATGCCCAGGAAAGGCTAAAGTATTAACAGATACTAAGAGCCGCAGATCGGAAGATAGCTTAAGCCTACATAAAGGTTGATCAGAAGGAAGAGGAAACTAAAGAATTACCCCAACCAAGTAAATAAGTAGTTTGATTATTGGACCTAGAAAATTATGAGAATCGTGATTGGGAGCATTGCAGATCACTCTTAATATCAGAGGTACAGGAGAAATTACAACAACCATATTCTATAACAGCACTATGATGAAGCCAGATAGTAAAGTACCAGCCTCATAAGAAGTCAGTACGAAGCTCCCGCCAGATTGTGTATGCACCAGAGTTACAAGTATTATAACAGAGCTTCAAGTTATGGACGGGAATTATAACCATGTGATGGGAGGTCATGAAAGAAATAGAAGAAACGATGCAAGATTTTAAGGTAGTAAGGTAAAGGTGAACAATGTACGAAATACTCAAATGTAAAAGGTTGTGAATAGTCCATACTTCGGATAAAAGGCTAGAAGCACAAGGATTCGGTATCCAGCAATGATAGCGGCATCGTCAGTGTCATATGTTCCAACCTATGGTTTCTACGTATCGAGAGGCCTAGTTAAGAGAGTAAATAAGAGTTACAAACAATGTGATGTCTCGATTGACGTTCCAGAATAACATAAGGAAATCCATGGTGCAAGAAAGTTGAAGGGAGGTTGCGAGTACTATAAATGGATATGTATAGGTCACAAGCTAAAGTATGGTAGAGCGACAAGGTTTTAGAAAGACAGAGTAAGAATAAGAAAAGGCAAGTAAGAAGGTGATAAAAATGGATAAGTCCTCAGGATTAAGCCTATGAAAATAAGAGAGCTGATGGCTTCCCTAAGTTATAGAAAGCTCATGATAGCCTGAATAAACGCAAAGAAGTCTAGGACTAGCAGCATTTAAAAGATATGGAATGCTGCCTTGGGAATAGAATAAGGGTGTAATTGTGATAAATGAAGGATGACATTGGGGCCTTCAATTGAGTAATGATTTCACGAAGTGTACATGATTAAAATACCCACGTAAGGTAAACAACATTAGGATGTTATGAAAAACGGCTATGGAAGTATAGTATTGTATCACCCAAAGTGGATCAGGAAAATCACTTCAAATGTCCAACAATGCAACGTGCGCCCTAGTGATTACATAAGCGGTTTCAAGTTATTAGTGGTATAGGGTGGATGAATATTGAGGTAAATCAACAATGGATGGACAAATGTCACAAAGTATGTGGTGAGATAAGGCCGTCATTCTTAAGATAAACAGTATGGGGAAGCATTAAAGGACATGTATTTATACATATGGGATAAGTAATGAAAGTAACCTGAAGTTTAGTAGCAGACCTCATCAACGATAAATTGAAGTAAGAGTTATGGTACAGTATGACCTACCTAGATGCTGTAAAAGCATGCGGATGGATAGTCAGGTCAATGAAATAAGATAAAGCAATATTCATAAGTTCGACAAAATACCGAGCAAAGAACTTCAGTACACTTATAGATTCCCAGATGGACATCTTATCAAGCTCTGTATATGTTCACTAAGTGAGGCCTAATAGTTGGCTAAAAGCTTAAGTAAAAAGGAGAGAAGATCGCACAGGCATACTTACAAGGTTAGAGTCGTACAAGCTGCATGATAGAAGGTAGCAACAGCTATGAGATTGGAAGGATTCCGACTACAAGTCATGGTGTGAGAAAGAGGACTAAAGGGGGAAATGCCTTGGCCTTTGGGATTTAATCACGAAAAAGTTGCAAGATGGAATGAGGAGTACCAAAGTACTCACAAGAGCTATGGGTTATGAAAGTGATAAGTTCATCAGTCAACATTCGGGGACGAATGTTCCAAAGGGGGGAATGATGTTACACCCCATATTTTCGTACGTGAAAGTACGCCATAAATAAATTGTTGAAAGCTCGGGAATGAGATTATTTTGAGATCATAACCATTAGGCTATTTCAAACAAGGAATAAGTAAATTCGTGAAGTGAAAGGGTAAGCAAATCGAAGAAAATGAGTTTCGTCGAAAGTTGTCATTTTGAGAAAAAAAATATGATTCGAGCTATAATACTCCATATTTATGGACTAGTACCATACAAGGTACCACATGACCATGATAGTAAGGTGTATAAAGTGTGTTAAAAGTGAGTAGTATTTTAAGTACTTTGAGATAATTTCTAATTATGTGGATTATTGGGTAATGGAAGATTACCTAGTTAATTAAGTAATTTATTGGGTAATTAATAATATTTGGGGGAAGATTAGCTAAGTAATTAGGAAATTTTGATAAGCCTAATCCCCCCCCCAAACGTGGCAGCAACATAATGAGTCATTAAGTGATTCTTAGATCACTCTGCTAGGTGGCACTTTGGAAAGGATTCTTGGCTAAGCCATAAAAAGCTCAAAAATTCACAAAATATATGGAAGGGCAACGTGCTTTAGCAAAAGCCATAGAAGATTTCTCAAACTCAATCAGTCACATAAGGTTAGGATTAATTCACTGGAGAGCTACGGAAATTCTTGGATTAGCAAAGGAATACATATGAAATTATACTGCGTAATAGGAACAGGATTTTGCGATTCTAAGGGAGTACGATGCTATCTTTCTAAAGAATATCATACGGATTTTTTCCTACTTCGATACGCTGTCCCGTGTTGTCACAATTAACGTGTGTTAAAGGGATTGACAAGAGAATCAGCTCAGGTAATGTTAAAGCTATCCCTTCTTTCTTTTTTGCATGATCTATACGACACAAACGAAACGAGCAAATGCACAACTTCCATAAATGAATTTATTCATAGAAATATTACTGGTGCCTATGTTCTTGAATTCCCATATGTCTTATTCTTCTATCGTCTGTTCATGGGTCTCAAAAAATATGTAAGTTAAAAAAAGTTTACTTCATGATATTACTTAGAGGCATAATGGTCTTATGACACTCCGAAAGATGTTATTAATGTACTTCTCATGCATTGCATTCATTTATACATGTAAATTGACCCATGACCATACGGTGCTATATACGCATATATACATGTATTTATATGTATATGGGATATGGAAAAAGGTTACAACATTATATATGCCCCACCACCTGACCAGCTGGTATATGTTGATGATTTGCACACAGTGGCCGAGATGATATGATGGGATGCCCTCAGAGGCTTGATGATGTTATGAACGCATATACCCATGTATGGTATGACATTTATATGCATATGCATGACATTATGATATTAAATGATTCACACAGCTATTCATATATACATGTTGAGTCTTTTACTCCATGTTTCTCTCATGTCTATTGTTTACTGATTTTCGTTCCTTACATACTCGGTACGTTATTTGTACTGACGTCCCTTTGCCTGGGGACGCTATGTTTCATGCCCGCAGGTCCCGATAAACAGGTCAAGAGTCCTCCAAGTAGGCTATCAGCGCAGCAGAATATGTTTTTGCGCTCTATTTTATCTGGAGGTACTTATTTGGTCAGTATGATTTGGACGTGCATTGCTTAGTATGGCGTGCCCTGACCCGACCTTTATGATACTTATGTACTCTTACAGGCTTGTAGACATATGTCATGTACGTAAAAGATGGTATGGCTTTTTCGGCCTATATTCAGTGTACGTGTGATCATTTTGATCTTATAGGCCCGCATGTCTTATGTATAAGTTGGTAGTACGTGTCTTATTATAGTTATTCCACGGTAGCCTTTCAGTCTCATTTACATATGATAGCATGATACGAAAAGATACGTTATGTTGGTACTCGGTTTAGTAAAGTACCAGATACCCATTGCGGCCCATCGATTTGGGTCGTGACATGCCCATAGTGTAAGTCTCTATTAATTTAAGCTCGCAAAGTCTAGGATCACGTAAGACTTTATAGGTTGTAATGTAGGCTAAGGGGCAGGTAAGATATATTTGAGAAAATAGTGACTAGTCCTCCTAAGCACTTTAAAATACTATACTTCACTTTTAAGCACCTTTTTGTCATGACCATTTCATTATCTTGCCATGTAACCATAACATTTCGTCCCTTCTTCATTAAGCACGTCAACATATAGATACTCACTAGCCCAGACAATGACGCATGAGGTGTTATTATTTTTTTTTCGTACTCTCCTTAATTTGATATTTTCGGCTAGTGCCTTTTGTTATTTATACACAAGTGCACTTTTTAGGAGATAAAGTGCTAGCTACTTAAGTGCGTTCAGAGATAAAGGTTCAACAATATTTAATTAAGAACAAAGGGGATGCGGCTTGTAATGTGGTTGCCAAAGAAAAGGTCCACAGGCTCAAAAGAGGAGACTATAGATAATATTAGCACTGGTAGGAAAATGGGCTAATTGGTCAATAAAAGAAAGTCATTATCACTTCCAAAACATACAAGACTTAATCATTTCGCTTTGACTCACACACTGGGCAAGTTCTAGACTAGCAAGGATGGCACAAAGTACATCAAAATCTCACCTCACACAATGCACATGACTCACTCAGGACATCTTTGACCCGACTCTCAAGTTAAAGCAACTAGCGCAATCATCATAAAATTTAAGCACATTGGAATTAATCGCAAAAGTCAAAGATGAGCCTCGGTGTCAAAAAAAAAGCCACACATATTTTCAAAGCATGTAATTAGAAAGAACACGAAGAATGTACTTAGTTCAAATGCTCCAGACCTAAGCCCCGATATAAAACATGTCAAAAGAACAAATTACTCAAGCTTCTAGCCATTCCATTATCAATTTAAAACGAAAAAAACAATGAAAACCGTTTTGTGCTTTTTCGTTTGACTTTAAACCCTCGAGAACATTGTCTAGGAATTCCATCATCGGGAAAAGTCCAAAACTTCATAAAATTCTACCTAAAAAAAACTACTCCCCGGTTCAAAGAGTCATCCCTTGAAAAATAACTGTGGCCATAAGAAAAACCAAGAGGGATTATTTCTACCTAAAATAGAATAGAACACCCAAACAATCTCTTCACCCCATACTTAAAATTGTGCATTGTCCCCAGTGCATACCTATAAATACAAGAGGGTAAAAGAAACTCCCCGGTAGGCCAATGGCCGAAGCATTAACAGCTGATGGAGTACTCAGACTTCTCTCATACTTGGTTCTTTATGCGGGAATCTCACACTTAATTCTAACCATCTCACTTGCTTTTGATTTCTTCCAATATCCTTGCCTCCCATGCTTCTAGAGAGATAAAAAAATAGCACCACAAAAATATACAACAATAAAAAAAATAAAAAATAAAAATAAAAGAAAGTTGTAATGCTGGGTTTCCTCCCAACAAGGGCTTGATTTATCGTCGCGACACGATGCAAATCACTTTTTGCCTCCACCTAGAGCTTATGAATTGGACCCTGAGTTTTACTTCAAGTTTTATTCTATGCTCCAAGGGTGGTGGAACAAACCTAATTGCGCCAAAAAAATAATGTAGTATTGTTAACTTCTTGGCCTTTAGATGAGGTGTGTAATACTGACTTTCTAGCTAGACGAATTTTAGAATGTAGACGCCTTGTTCCTCATTCTTTGACTCCTTAATTGGCTCGGGTGACTATATTTCCATATCAGCATCCAAATACATTGTGAAAAACTGCTTGGAGTGATGACAAATGCGCTCAAACTAAAAATTTGCATGCTTACTCATATCGTCTTTATAACACAAACTAGAGTCAACTACAGTTGCATCTTTAAGGTCTTTGGTTGACTCAAATTCCACTTCTTCAACATTGACATCATCATATCATAGTTGGTTAGTTTGTTGGTATTAACCATTAACTCCTCCATTATAATATAAATTTCTGACGCTAATTCACGCTCTTCTTGGCTTCTATCCATAATGTAAGTTTGTTATACTTTAAAAGGTTCAACTAGTTGACTCACTTGAGCCTCCAAGTCGCGAATAGTTTCCTCTTGCCTTTGTATTTGTAGTGATTTCACATCATATTGTCCCAAAAGGCACCTTAGCATATTTTTTATCTCTTTCAGGTCATCATCCCCGGGTTCTTCATTTCTATTAACATCACAAGAAAAAGTAGAACCAAAATAGTAAGGAGTTGGAAGAGGATAAGAGATATAAGTATAATAGTTGACCACTACTAAATATCACATGCATTCCACACATAAGATTGAGTTGATGCACATAACTCGCTCTCGGGAATGTTTTGACAATTTTGCCACAGGTTGTTTCCTCCACAATAAGCATGTATATGGTCAAAACCGGGCTCGCCTGATTTTGTATTGTTAATCGAGACCAAGATGGTAGGCAAGGGTTCGGTCCCGTGTTATATCAGAGTGTAACATGAAGATACAGTACCTAGATTGTAATTCGAGGACAAATTGAGATCGAGACCAGCCGAGATGGAGACCAAATGGGATAGGCTTCGAGAGAGACTGAAGAAATCTTGCTGAATCGAATAACGAGAAGCCAAGATATCTATGACGAGGCAAGGATCGTGGTGAAAATCTCGGCATGTATCAAATCAAGACCGGTTATTTAGCCAATCATGGGGTTTCCTTATTATTTAGAATTGTAACATAAGTGGAATTTCCCTACTATATTAAGGGAGGTTCCAGTCATTTTGTAATCATCATATTTATGCATAACAAAGCAATATATAACATTTTATCTCTTAAGCATTCTTACTCTGCTATTCAGTTCATACTCCTCAATAACAGACTTAGTTGGTTCGAGGGCGACCTAGCTCGAGGGCCAAACCGCGTATTACATTTGTTTGCTTTATCTTACAGTTAATTTCTAGTACCCGTTTTCATATTTCTCAGTTTGTACCAAGTCAAATCACGTATCCTTAAAACCACTTATAAATTTAATTGTTATCCGATTTTAAGGATAAACAGTTTGGCGCCCACCGTGGTGCTAATATTAATAGTGATAACCGAGCACTAATTTTCGTAACATACACTGCTTTACACTTGTTCTTATAAGCATTTTTGATTTCAGGATCATCAAGTCGAACTCTCGAGAAGCACCCAGACACATCGACAATGGCCTCGGTTTCCATGACGAAAAGGACAACATAACCGCCCCAGGGAACGAAGTGCCTACGGTTGACCTCGAGGGTGTACCAGTTGCAGATCCCATCGATGCTAGTTCCCCTGTTGCCTGAACACAAATATGGGCGTCAAAAAGCATCTGCAAGGACGTTCAGTCAGCCGGTCAGATCGCACAAGGTGGAGAAGAAGGAAAATCATGCTTTGAATAATATTCAAAATGTTGTAGGTTCAACAAGATGCAATAGCACAACTCCAAAAGCAGAACCATGTACCGAGTAGGGCCGAACTCGAGCAATGATAGGAAGTTCTCATAGGGTCGAACCAGTACCAGGGAGGTCAAATATGAATGAATTAAGCATCGATACCACTATCATAAAGATGCTTGAGGTGCTAACAAAGCAGGTTGAAGTAGGAGACAAGAAAATAGAAGCCAACAACAAGACGGTAGAGACATACAATTCCAGAGTTGATCAAATTCCAGGGGCGCCACAAATTTTGAAGGGTTTGGATTCAAAGAAATTCGTGCAAAATCCCTCCCCATGAGCATGGATCCTAAGGCCATTCCAATAAATTCCTCATGCCATAAAAACCCGAGTATAATGGAACTACTGACCCCAATGAGCATGTTACTTCTTATAGATGCGCCATTAAGGGGAACAATTTAGAGGACGACGAGATCGAGTATGTATTGTTGAAGAAATTCGGGGAGACCCTATCAAAGGAAGCAATGATATGGTACCATAATCTGCAACCAACCTCCATCGACTTTTTTTCCATGCTCGCAGATTCCTTCATCAAAGCACATGCCAGAGCCATAAAGTTCGAGACAAAGAAGTCGTACCTCTTCAAAGTGAAGAAGAAAGATAACGAGATGCTTAGAGAGTTCTATCTCAGTTCCAAATGGAGAGTATTGATCTACACTGGTCGCGGATGATTGGGCTATTCAGGCTTTCACTCAAGGCCTAAATATACGAAGTTCGGTAGCCTCACAACAGTTGAAGCAGAACTTGATTGAATATCTAGTTGTAACCTAGGCCTATGTGCATAATCGGTACCAATCAAAGATCTGAGTCGAGGATGACTAGTTAGGGGCTCCTTCCGGGTCCGTTTATCCAAACAGGCCCATCAACAGAGTTCAAAGGGATATTTAACCGGAACGATGATCGAACAAAGATCGATACCAGCCATACGGTGGAGATCGAAGGATTATGAGTAGGAGTGGTTTCGAACGAAATATCGAACCCAAAGAAGCACCTCGACTATCCGAGTACAACTTCAACGTTGATGCGTTGATCACGCTCAACTATGTCTTATAAAAAGACTAAACGGGCGCTGCAAATATAATTTGGGGT
>ML323976.1:0-19763 GCA_005239505.1 Nicotiana paniculata
GGAAGACAGTTCATCGTGGAGTCAGGTCAAGAAGATATATCTATCAAGCTCCGGTCAGATAACTAGATGCACCGGCCTCAAAACCTGTACAATTAACTATAGAAGCGTAGTATGAGTACATAAAAAGATACTTACCGAGTGAGTATCCCGCCTAACCTCGAAGAAGTAGTGACGAGAGGTCGACGTGATACTTACTAGGGTCAGACAATGTGGAATGAGTACAGGCTGACCAGTAGTAGCAGTAATGAAAAAGTAATAAGGAAATGAGAATCAAATAACAATCACTATTACCCCCGCGCCATCTTGTTTCCATGGAATATCAGTTATTTATCCTTCTTTCTTTTCATTAAAACAACAATTACAATTACAGGGCTTCTCAGAAATTACCAAAAACACATAACAGGCTATAAATGTACGGTCATTACGACGTGAAAAGTAAATGTGCACTGCTGAGGGTCGAACGACCAGAACCATAGATGCATCTATCTGCCCCGCTCGCGAATCGAACATGCGACACAATTAATATAATACCAAGTCCACCCCCCCTCGCGAATAAAACCTGCGACTCGGTTAATATAATATTAGGGCTACCCCGCTCGCGAACAATCTATGCGACTCGGGTTCCCATATAAATTCCAATTCATGATTAGCAGGATATTTCCAGATAATTTAGTAGGGGACATACTAACAGTGTGAGAATTTTAGAGATATAAACTTCAATCGTAACTCCTTAGGCCTTCACATGTGAGATTCAAGGACATTAGGCTACTTAATACATATACAAGATCACAGATTCAACAAATAAACATGCTTGTGAGTCCTAAACTACCTGACAAAGCATAATAGTAGCTGGACATGGACTCTCGTCACTTCGTGCGTACGCAGCCCCTGCAAATAAGGACAAAACCACCATTTATAATTACCTATAAGGACGATTCCCTCTTACAAGGTTAGAAAGGAGACTTACCTCGTGCCAAATTCACTTCCAAGACCAAGAACGCGCCCGAAACTCTGAGCTCTATAACCGAGGACTCAAAACTAGCCAAAAGTTATACAAATTCATAAATTTATTCTCAAAGTATGGAAATTCTCCTACTCATTTAGTAAATTCACCATTCTTGAAGAAATTCTAAAATCCGACCCAAGCCCACATGCTCGGATTTCAATAATTCTCGAAGGAAACACTCACCCATATCCTAAGGATGACAAATATACGATTTCCACTTGAGTTAATAGCTAAATGGCGGGTAAATTCTTAAATTATCACAAGCTCTAGGTTACTACCCAATTCTTGATTTTTCACTAAATTACGTAGTTAATTAAGCTAGAAATCCATGCATAAAGCTAATTCTTGAGTAAAGTTTACTTACCTTAAATGATCAGGTTGATAGCCCCTCAACAATGGTGGAAAATCGCCCGAGGAAGAAGAAGGAAATGAGAAAAATGGTTTTAAAACCTGTGTATAAAAACACACTGTCTGGAAAGTGTTTTCGCACCTGCGGCTCGAGGAGCGCACCTGCGGAAATGGGCTGGGGAGCCTGGGTCCGCACCTGTGGCTCCGCTCCTGCGATAATTGGCCAGGCCACTATGGAATCCGACATGTGATGGTGGGGACTGCAGGAGCGGTCCCGCACCTGCGACTGGGAAACCGCACCTGCGGTCACACCAGAACAGGTGCACCAGTAGCTATGTTTTGCTGGTTTTTAGCCCCGATAGGTGCCCGAGAGGCACCTGGGCCCACCCGAGCCCTAGTTCAAATATACCAACGAGTCCCAAATCATAATACGAACTCGCTCAAGCCTTCGGAACACCCAAACAATGCTAAAACTAAAAATCACACCTCCAAACACCAAGAACCAAAATTAAGAACTTTAGGTTTTCTAGACTTCGCTAATCACGCGCCGAACCGACCTATACAACTCGGAATGACACCAAATTTTTCAGACAAGTCATACTTAACATAACGGAGCTATTACCGGTCTCAAAATTCCATTCGGACCTTGATAACACAAAAACACGTCCCACACCAAAATATGAACTTAAGGAACTTCTTATTTCAATAATAGGCGCCGAAATGCCCTCGGGTCATCAGAAACCTATTCTGAACATACGCCTCGGTCCGAAATTATCACACGAACCTACCAAAACCGACGAAACTCGATTCCGAGGTCATTTACCCAAAATCTTGGCCGAAGTCAAAGTTGGGCTTAAAGGCCAACCTTAAGGAACCAATTGTCCCTATAGCACTCTAAACACCTCCGAATCCCGGACCACCAGTCCCCGCAAGTCATAAATCATAAAAAGCTGCTAAGGGAAGTTTCATTTAGGGGAACCGGGTCCGGTAACACAAAATGACTGGTCGGGCCGTTACAGTAATCATACTGAGCAACGAATAAAGCAATAACGATAATCGAGGACCAAAAGGAGAAAAAATGGTATAAAATATAAAACAATACGATTTATTAGAATTTCAAATTAGAAACTATTTTTGAGTATGGGTATGGTATAATCATACCGTCAAATATTAACCCCTCTGAACTATTTTAAAGTCAAATAAATTCACCCTTAAAGTACCACAACCAGATTTCTTTTGGGAAGTGAAGCACACTCGCTTGCCACATCATATTTTATTACAAAAATTCTTTTCCTCCAACATCTACTATCTTCAACGCAAAATCACCTCCTGCCCCCCCCCCCNATTCATTGAAACAACCCTTTTTACACCCGAAAGAGTTGTCCAAATCGGGTCGAGTCGGTATAATTTTCGTTTATATCTTGGTTAAAGGTCGTCGTCGAGGTTATGGTCGATTAGTTCTATTCCATTTGAAGTTCCGTTTCACACACAAAAGATAATTTGTGTGTGAAAATGATACAAATAGGAAGAAGAAAAACATAATAAATGGAAGAAGAATGTTAGACAAAGTCATTGCAATTGAATATCCACCTTATTTAGAGAAGACGCAAAAAAAAAAGTAAAAGAAAAAGGAAAAAATTTTAAAAAAAATATATATCGCTAAAATGGTAAAAAAGAAAAAAACAAAAAGAAAAATTTGCAAATCGTTTATTCTTGCTTCTCATGCTCCCAAGGAGAGTGAAATACACACACTCTGCCACGTAAGCATTAAGAGTGCAAATAATTCTACTTTAAAATAGTTTAAGGGGGTAATAAAATCCCCTCAAAGGTAGAGTGTGTTAATGGACATCTGGCTATAGGTCGGGGGTACTTATGCATTTTACCTAAAACAAAAATAGATAAAGTCAAAAATATAAGAAATATAGAGCGATAAATGAATTTCAAGTAATAGAGTAATTGTCACGACCCCAAATCCAGGGCAGTCGTTATGGCGCCTATCATGGAACTAGGCCAGCCAGAACTTCACTCAAATCATAATAAACTCCCATTTACCTCTTTACTATATTGATTTCCCATAAAATTTTCCTTTAAACAATTATTAAAACAGTCAAAACTATACTGAATAATAAATACAACTTCCGAGAACCCCGAGTCACTGGTCATGAGCATCTACATAAATATACAACTTAACGAAAATAAATTCTACAATATTGAACAAGAGAGGGAGCAGGACTGCGGACGCATGCAGCCACCTTGCAAACCTCCGAGGATCTCTGGAACAGATAGACAACTCACCCTGCCCTAACACCTGAATATGCACACAAGGTGTAGGGAGCAATGTGAGTACCCCAACTCAGTAGTAATGAAAGTAAATCAAGTCTAAGAAGCAAGGAATCACATAAAAATGAATGTCATCAAGTCACAATATACACATCCTTACTTTCAAATAGTATACATAGATATACGAAATCGTCATGCCTTAGGAATCAACTTCACAAAAGTCCTTAAAACAATGCACATTTTTAACAACTTTAATACAAGGATTTGGTATGCAAATTAATGTAGTAAAATCATAAGTAGCCCCTCGGGTAAAACATGTTTCATGATCAGCCCCTCGGGCATGCCTCACAATCCCTCAGCACCTCATAATCACTCAGCACCTCACAGCCACTCATGCCTCCCAATCACTCAACCACTCGCGCTCGATGCGTTCACTAGGGGTGTGTACAGACTCCGGAGGGGCTCCTTCAGCCCAAGCGCTAATATCACTCTACACCTCACAATCACTCTTGACACTCGGCCACACTCATCACCCCACCATCACTCTTGGCCCTCGGCCACACTCGGCGGAACCACTCGAAAAGCCCCTCGGGCGAAGTAATAGAACGGGGTACTCGACCTGAAAACATCATTTTAATGCTCATGTAGTGTAAATCAGGTTGGGTTTCAAATAAAACAGTATGCACAATGATGCTGAGTAAAATCACCAACATGTAGTGAGGAAAACAACAGTAAAACACCCTCAAAGGGGTCTAACAGATCGGCACGAGACCCCAAACACGGCGTATAACCCAAATATTTCAACATAAGGTTTTGAGTAAATATGCAACTCATTAGTTGCTGCGGAGAGGACCTAGTCCAATCTAATAATCAGTACGCGCCACATACTCGTCATCTGACATGCGCGCATTTCTAAAATCAGTGAAAAAATATGTAGTCGAGGGTTCCATACCCTCAGGAAGATTTAAGACCATTACTTACCTCTACCGGGCCGCGAAACTAGTCCGCTATGCCTTTGCCCCTCAAATTGGATCCCGATTGCTCCGAATCTATCCAAAACCAGTTCAACATCATTAATATATACTCAAGGAACACAACCCAACCGAAAATTATCAATTTAATCAAAAATCTCAAAATTCGGCCAAACCCGAGCCCTGAGCCCATAGCTCGGAGTTCAATAATTTTTACATCCTTAGAATCCTCGTCCTCCCACGATTCTATGAATACCAAGAACACTAAAATCGGACCACAATTGCCCACTCAAATCCTCAAGAGAAAAATATATTTTCCATGTACCCTTCTTCCTCAACTTTGGTTCGATTCAAGAAATTTTATGGTTTAATCACTTAAGAATTGACATAGAAACGTGTTATGAAGTTGAAATTCTTACCTCTTGATGATTTCCCTTGATTCCCCTTCAATTATCTTTCAAAAGCTCTCAAGTCCGCATGCAACAAGTGAGAAAATAACAACCAAATTCGCACTTCCGGCCTTTTAAACATTCTGCCCAGCTAAAATAATTACTTCACTGCGATAGAAAAATTTGGCACGCGATCGCGAAGAAAAAACTTGCTGCCCCATCAATTTACCTTACGCGATCGCAGACAACCTCACGCGATCGCGATTCATCAAGGCTTAAACCCACGCGATCGCAAACCATTCCACGCGATCACGAAGAACAAAGCTCAACCCACTCATGCACCCCTTTAACTCTACGCAGTCGCAAACAAGACCACACGATCGCACTAACCAAATACTCATACTCACGCGATCGCAAACCATTCCACGCGATAGCCCTTAACAAAAATCCTGCCTCACCAATTAACCCTACGCGATCGCAAATATCCTCACACGATCGCGTAGAAGGAAACCAGAACCTTACACCAGCAGCAATCTGCCCAGAATTCAAGCCAAAAGTTGGTCCGCTAACCACCCGAAACACACCCGAGGCCCTCGGGACCTCAACCAAACGTACCAACATATTCCATAACATCGTTCAAACTTATTCAAGCATTCGAAACACCAAAAACAACGCGAAAACACCAAAATTACATCAAATTCAAGCCTATGAACTTTGAAACTTCCAAATTTCGCCAACTACGCCGAAACCAACCAAAACACCTCCGATTGACCTGAAATTTTGCAGACACATCCAAAATGACATTACCAACCTGTTCCATCTTCCAGAATTCCATTCCGACCTCGATAGCCTATTTTCCACTGCCGACCGGAAATCGCCAAAACCCAACTCTCGCCAATTCAAGCCTAATTCTACACCGGACATCACAAAAATATTCTGAACACACTCCTAAGTCCCAAATCACCTAACGAAGCTATCCAAGGCATAAAATCCACATTCCGAGGTCGTTAACCAATAAGTCAACTCTCAGTTGACTTTCTCAACTATTAGGCTACCTTGAGAGACTAATTGCCTCAATGCCCACCATGACCACTCTGAACACGAAACAACCTACCTAACTCACATAAATGAAGTTGAACAACATAAATGAAGCAGAAACGGGGGAAACGGGGCTAAATTCTCGGAACGACCGGCCGGGTCGTTACATCCTCCCCCACTTAAACATACTTTCGTCCTCGAACTTGCCAAGAGTTGTTCTCCAACACTATCAAACTGTTATGCATCTTACCATGCACATACCCGGGGGTGATCCCACGTCACCCTATCCCATATAGGCCCAATAGCACAATACCGCTGAAATTTCGAAACCCAATTCCTGGCCCATAACCTTAGAACCAAATTCGCACTTCTGATATGATATATAAGATCAAAATTTTCATAATTATAAACTGAACAAGCATGAACATGCTGAATAAAAGCCATATACGTGCCCCAGATCAAATCACATAATACACTGCGTGACTCAAACACTCATAGAAATAACTCTTTAACCACAATAACTGTTCAGAACAATCCAATACCGGTACACCACCTCTTATCAAGACATGCCTCTCTCTAACACTTCCATATACTGCTGATGATGAAAGAAGCACGTAGAACTAACAACCATTCGTCTGATCAGCCAGACATGAAATTCCCCCTTCCTAACAGGAACTATAGCAGATTTCGAAGCCGTCTCCCGATATTTATCCTTCCAACTATGCTGTAGAAAATTCTGATATTCATTCTAGGTCCAATGACCTCATCTCATCCGTCACAACTACCCTGAAGACATGACACCTCGATACATTTCGAAGCCAAAACCTGTGCAACTTGTGCACTTAACAGCAACTTCCCGATGCAATCCAATTATATAGAAGATCCACACGAGAGGACCATCCTTCCATTAACAATTACCGTCACCATATCATACTATCAGCCTGGCACCCACCATAGAAATAAAAAAAACACATGAATCTGATACCAAAGGTCCTACCCCTACATAACTCCGCTACCTTGCGCGATCCCATCCAACCGCTGGTCCACTTGAAATATTTCAAGACACCTTGCCCAAAAATCAATAACCACTCAAAATTCGACATCAAGTACTCAAAGCGCATTTCCATAACCACAGAGGAAAACCGGACGATACCATGCTACCCGAAATAGAAGATATATAACCAACACGCCTCAGTCCCGCAACGCCCATTACTTACCTTACTCAAATCTAGCTATAAAGCCCAATTAGAACTGCACCATATGTGCATATAAGCAATAATCACCACTCCTCGCAACACCGAAGGGTAACTCATAGATCACTCCAGAACATGAACAAATCAATCACAATCGAATGGTACCTTTCTCTATAATAGAAACTCAAAGCCAACAATTCCGACCCGGTGCAGAACACGCATCCATATTAGCCTACAAGTGACCCTAAATTAACTTTGATCACCCACAACAGATAGACAACTTACCGAAAAGTTCATAATGACAGAATCATGGTACATACTAACATCCGGCTAGCTCAGCTCGCATCTCCATAGCCCATTACCGCACAATATGATGTTTATGAGAACTCTGAGTCTCGAAGTACAGGAAACGTACGGATTACTATATCTGATCACAACTCCACCGCTCGAATACATAACACATCCCAAATAATCATTCATTTCACGGGGAATACCCCTATAATTCTTCCGTTCACCAAGCAACCTTGAATATCAATAGTCGATCCAACAACAGGGCGCCAAGATACCAATGAAGTACCCTTAATTCAAACACATTACTCTTTCCGAAATATATACCCTCATCAAGTCGCACCCATTAGTGATATCATCTACCTAGTCATCTGAAATTGCCCATGCTACCTAAGAATTTATAATCTTCCTTCCAGAATCGAACCGTGACCTCACATATGAAAATCTCAACTCCACACACATACCGCACACGCCATGCCAACCTAGGAAAAATACGGGAAATCCATGGTCCCTTTTAAGCCACAAGCAACTACGTACCCAACTAGACAAGAATTTCCATTTGATCTCATTTAGAAACAACTCACTACACGCCACAAGAAATATGCACCCTTAACCGCGGTAGAAATTACCAGGAACACTCTGAAATCCCATTTGCACAACACCAAACCATCAGGACTGAACTCTTTTAACTCAACCCAACTACGCATACCACCAAAAATCCAAGAGCATTGCTATTAAACAGTCGAAAAAATTGTCACCTTATGAATACCCAAAGAGCTAATCGTATCCCTTACCATGTCGATCCGACCTACTACCAAATCGCCCTATTTACTAAGGTTTCTTCTGACTTACCTGCAAGTTGATACTTCTTCCTGTCGTAATACGACAAATTTGCAACCCAGACTCACCACGCGTGACCCAAGCACAAATCCACACCATCTAAGGCTCATAAGCCGCAGAATACTCGCTCAACTATCCCGAAAAGCACCATATTAGAAAAAACTTACCCTGAAGAGACTTCTGTGAATCTAAAGCCATTACTTTAACCTTCCTGATACCGATATATAGAATACCATAAGTCTTGACATCCTCTAACGTAAATCTCAATCACACTGACCAATTAGACAGAATCGACCTGACCCGTTTGCACACTAACTTACTAGGAGAGTAATCCACTCACTCGAAGCCACAAATAAATTCATACACTGTGCACACTACACCTTTTACAATTTCCACTAAATCATTCAATAGAACCCAATTGCCCAAAAGAGTACATTATGACTTATATCGAAGAATTTCCATTACTCGTGACATTCCCAGACCACATACCTGCAGGTCATACTGATTTGCCACTATACCTCGAACTGAAACCAGCACCACACATAATCATGGAATCAACTTATCAATAACGAAATCCCCCACTTGGCCCAAAGCCAAGGATCAAGACAAACAAGACTATGCCCACACATCAACATGCCACCATGCTGTGGTGCGGTTAAACTAAATCCTCCATAAGCTTAAATGACACAAACCATCTAACACTCAAATCAATTGCCAAATATCGCATCCACCATTGCAATATTCACGCCAACTTCCACTACCGATCTGAACTCCAATTACAACATATATCTTTTACTGGTAGAAGAGAACTTATTACGGGACTACACAGGGACCACACGCCCTGGGACAACCCGCAGGAGATACTCCTGCCCTCATAGCCTCAACTGCTATCTCTCCATACACTTCTGAAGACCAGAACTATCACGCAATCACTACACCTTCCTGCATCTAAATACAACAAACGCCTACCCTCGAGGCATCACAATACGCGGTAAAAACCTGAAGCCGATGGCAGAACTAACACTGGAGCGACGGTCACAGAAATCTCGAGCTTCTGGAAGCTCTACCCACACATGAATGACCACATGGCTACCATCACTAGGCACTATGTGTCCCAAGAATGCTACTGAACTGAGCCAAACTTCATACTCGGAGAATTGGCATAGAGCCTTTTCTCCCTGAATCCTTATAGTACCATCCTCAGATACGGAGTATGCTACTCCCGGCTACGCAAATATGATAGGACTCCATCAATGAATACAATAACAAGGAGTGCTAATACGGCTGGAATACACCGTCAATCAAACACATGAACGTTACTGGGGCAAATGATCAACTCAAGGACATCACCATGAACTCATAACCCAACAGAGAAATTCGCTTCACTCCACAACTACACAACATGAGAGATGTTCCATCATATTCACAACTCAAGGGCACATACCAAATCGAGAAAGCAATCAAACACTCGATAAATCTCACCATATTTCCAGCCAACCCTTTCGACATATTTCACAGTTTGAATACATCTAATACACTGCTCTAACAACAGAATGTATAGTCAATTGTGGAAAACATAAACTTTTCACAAAAGCAGGAATAAGATAGAGACTCCTGGTCTGCGGACGCGGCAGATGTACCTCAAAGTCTGCTGTATCTCTCAACCTCGGGGATAGTGCGCCTGAGTGGAGGTACCTGGATCTGCACATGAAAAACATGCGCAGGAAAGGGCATGAGTACACCCCATCGGTACTTAGTAAGTGCCAAGCCTAACCTTGGTCGGGTAGTGACGAGGAAGGTCAGGGCCCTATTGAGGTTAAAGAATATAATAGAAATTTACAGTATGAAAGACAGGCAGAAATAATGAATAAAGCCGTGAAATAAGACAGGTGAAAAAAGGAAATGACCAACACAAGAACAGAGTAAACACGGAATATGAACAACTTGATACCGTCCTGTAGTCCTGTTCTCAACTGACTTGTGGATCTCCTGGGATACCGTCCCGTAGTCCATCATATGTATAACCGAAGGATCTCCCGGGATACCGTCCCATAGTCCATCATATGTATACCTGAAGGATCTCCCGGGATACCGTCCCGTAGTCCATCATATGTATATATGCAGGGGGATCTCCCAGGATACCGTCCCGTAGTACCAAAGTAAATATGCAGGGGGGATCTCCTGGGATACCGTCCCGTAGTCCCAAATTAAATACGCAGAGGGATCTCCCGGGATACCGTCCCGTAGTCCATCATATGTATATATGCAGGGGGATCTCCCAGGATACCGTCCCGTAGTACCAAAGTAAATATGCAGGGGGGATCTCCTGGGATACCGTCCCGTAGTCCCAAATTAAATACGCAGAGGGATCTCCCGGGATACCGTCCCGTAGTCCCAAAGTAAATACGCAGTCACAACAAGAAGACATTCAGAAATAGAGTGCAAAATACAAGGTAACGAGTAGTTCTAGCCTAACATGCTTCGCGTAGTACAATTAAAGAAACTTAAGCAAATAGGCAATGCAAGTCAACTAGGAATGCTTTTCTAAACTAGCATAGGCTATAATGGCAAGTAGAATAAAGCAGGTAAGAAAGAAACTCAGTCTGAATATTTAAAGTAAAACCGAATTTTCAACAATTAGCACAAGTACGTGCTCATCACTTCACGCACAAGGCATTCAAGTAACAAATATCACATCCAAAGGGGTAAGGTCCCCCACACAAGGTTAGACAAGCCACTTACCTCGAACCGGCTCAAAATCAACTTGAAACCACACGTTTGCCACGAGTATCCGACTCCAAATATCTCAAATCTATACAATTCAATTACATATCAGAAATAACATCTCATGCAACTGATTATACTGTTTAATTCAAGCTAAGGCGCAAAATTATGTAAAATGACCAAAATGCCCCTCGGGCCCACGACTCGGAATCGGGTAACAATTATATTTTTCGGACACCCATTAACTCACGAACTCATTTAACCAGAACAATCGAAATCCGATGCCAAAAACCCCATAATTTTTCAGAATTTCGGATAGGGAAAATCCCATCCCTTTCCTATGGTTTTCCCCCATTTTTGATAATTAAACTAAAGAAAACAACGGAAATTAATGGTCTAACAATGAATTAGGATTAGGAAATTTTACCTATGATCCTTCTCTTCAAAACCCACAGAAAATCGCCAATCTTGAGCTACAAAATTCGAAAATGGTGAGAATAACATAAACCCTCAGATTTGGGTCTTTAAAAGACTGCCCGGACATTTGTTATATGCGATCGCATATAAGGAGTCGCGATCGCGGAGAGTAAAGCGACACACGCCTGGAATCATGCTATGCGATCACAGAAAGCAGTACGCGGTCGCGAACCTTGAGGACACAGAGCTACGCGGTCGCGGTTGGGGCTACGCGAACGCGTAGAACAAATATTGAAACTCCCCCAAACCAAGAATACTCTATGCGAACGCGGTCCTGGTCATGCGATCGCGCTGACCAAGATTCCAACACACTGTGATCGCAGACCTTTTATTGCGATCGCATAGAACAACCGCAAGACCTCTCACTTTTACCTTATGCGATCGCGGGTGAACCTTTGCGATCGCAGAGAGAAAAACACAGCTGAAGAAAAACCAGCAAAGACTCTTAGGGCAAAAATTTCTGTTTGAAAACCCAAAACACACCTGAGGCCCCCGGGACCTCAACCAAAACTACCAACAAACCCTAATACTACATTCAAACTTGGTCAAGCCTTAAAAAATATCTCATAACATCAAAATCATCAAATATGCATAGATTCAAGCCCAAGAACTTATGAAATTTCTAGAATTCACATCCGACGCCGAAACACGTCTAAACTTATCTGAATGACCTCAAATTTTGCACACACATCCCAAATAACATGGCAGAACTGCTGCAACTTCCGGAATTCCATTCCGACCCTCGGATAAAAAATTCACTATCAGACCAGAAACTCCACAAATTCAAACTTCGGCATTTCAAGCCTAAATGAGCTACGGAATTCCAAAATACATTCCGAGCATGATCCCAACCCCGAAATAATGTAAAGGCGCTAACAGAACCATCAGATTTCCATCCCGAGTCCATCTTCACACTGATCCGACTACGGGCAACTTTCCAACACTTAAGCTCTCATTTAGGGACTAAATGTCCCAAAACTCACTGTAACTCAAAAACGAACGTCGCGGCAATTCAATTTAGCAGAAATAGACTTGGGGAAAACAGTTAACAGGGGATCGGGGCATTAATTATTAAGACGACCGGCCGGGTCGTCACAATATGCAACTCATTAGTTGTCGCGGAGAGGACCTAGTCCAATCAAAAATCAGTACGCGCCACATACTCGTCATCCGACATGCGTGCCTTTCTAAATTCAGTGATAAAATATGTAATCCGGGGTTTCATACCCTCAAGACAAGATTTAAGAATATTACTTACCTCTACAGGGCCACGACACTAGTCCGCTATGCCTCTGCCCCTCAAATTGGCTCCCGATTGCTCCGAATCTAGCTAAAACCAGTTCAACATCATTAATATATGCTCAAGGAACACAACCCAATCGAAAATTATCAATTTAATCAAAAATCTCGAAATTCGGCCAAACCCGAGCCCCGGGCCCACTTCTTGGAATTCAATTATTTTTCCATCCTTATAATCCTCGTCCTCCCACGATTCTATGCATACCAAGAACACTAAAATCAGACAAAAATTTCCCACTCAAATCCTCAAAAGAAATATAAATTTTCCATGTACCCTTCTTCCCCAACTTTGGTTCAATTCCAGAAATTTTATGGTTTAATCACTTAAGACTTGACATAGAAACGTGCTATGAAGTTGAAATTCTTACCACCAGATGATTTCACTTGATTCCCCTTCAATTCTCTTTCAAAAGCTCTCAAGACCGCATGCAACAATGGAGAATATAACAACCAAATTCGCACTTCCGGCCTTTAAACATTCTACCCAGCTAAAATAATTTCTTCACTGCAATCGCAAACATTGGCACGCGATCGCGAAGAAAAAACTTTCTGCCCCATCAATTTACCTTACGCGATCGCAGACAACCCCACGCGATCTCGATTCATCAAGGCTTAAATCCACGCGATCGCGAAGAACAAAGCTCAACTCACCCACGCGTCCCTTTAACTCTACGCAATCGCAAACAAGACCACGCGATCGCACTAACCAAACACTCATACTCACGTGATCACAAACTATTCCACGCGATCATGATTAACAAAAATGATGCCTCACCAACTAATCCTACGCAATCGAAAACATCCTCACGCGATCGCGTAGAAGGAAACGAGAATCTTACACCAGCAGCAATCCACCCAGAATTCAAGCCAAAAGTTGGTCCGCTAACCACCCGAAACACACCCGAGGCCTTCAGAACCTCAACCAAACATACCAACATATCCCATAACATCTTTCAAATTTAGTAGAGCCTTCAAAACACCAAAACAATGCAAAAACACCAAAATTACATCAAATTCAAGCCTATGAACTTTGAAACTTCCAAATTTCGCAACCTACGCCGAAACCAACCAAAACACCTCCGATTGACCTGAAATTTTGCAGACACATCCAAAATGACATTACGAACCTGTTCCAACTTTTGAAATTCCATTCCGACCTAGATAGCCTAATTCCACGGCCGACCAGAAATCACCAAAAACCAACTCTCGCTAATGCAAGCCTAATTCTACACCGGACATCAGAAAAATATTCTGAACATACTCCTAAGTCCCAAATAACCTAACGAAGCTATCCGAGCCATAAAATTCGCATTCTGAGGTCGTTCACCAATAAGTCAAGTCTCAATTGACTTTCTCAACTATTAGGCTACCTTAAGAGACTAATTGCCTCAATGATCACCATGACCACTCTGAACATGAACCAACCGACCCAACACACATAAATGAAGCTGAACCACATAAATGAAGCATAAATGGGGGAAACGGGGATAAATTCTCGAAACGACCGGCCGGGTCGTTACAGTAGTAAATTAATAATCCACTTTATCAAGAGTAAGAAATCTATTTTATCTATGTTATATTATAGGATTTAATAATCGAGGAAATTAAATTTAAAGGCAAATCAATAAAAAATTTATATGATAATGTAATCATACTGAGCAACGAATAAAGCAATAACGATAATCGAGGACCAAAAAGAGAAAAAATGGTATAAAATATAAAATTATAAGATTTATTAGAATTTCAAATCATAAACTATTTTTGAGTATGGGTATGGTATAATCATACCGTAAAATATTTACGCCTCTGAACTATTTTAAAGTCAAATAAATTCACCCTTAAAGTACCACAACAAGATTTCTTTTGGGCAGTGAACCACACTCGCTTGACACATAAGATTTTATAAAAAAAAAATTCTTTTCCTCAAACACCTACTTTCTTCGACCCAAAATCGCCTCCCCTCCCCCAAAAAAACCCATTGAAATCAACCAAATAAAGCTCTAAACTCCATCAAAATAGCTCTATTTTCTGAAAACTCAGCAAAATCAGCCATTAAAACCAGTCCAACAATCACTAAAAGCTCCCATTAACACCACCTGAAAACCTTCCAAACCAACCACAAACCTTCATCTAAACGGTCCTTTTTACACCCAAAAGAGTTGTCCAAATCGGGTTGAGTCGGTATAATTTTTGTCTAGATCTTGGTTAAAGGTCGTCGTCGAGGTTATGGTCGATTGCTTCTATTCGATTTGAAGCTCCGTTTCACACACAAAAGATAATTTGTGTGTGAATATGATACAAAGAGGAGGAAGAAAAACATAATAAATGGAAGACGAATGTTAGACAAAGTCATCGCAATTAAATATCCACCTGATTTAGAGAAGAAGCAAAAAAAAAAAGTAAAAGAAAAAGGAAAACATTTAAGAAAATATTTTTATCGCTAAAATGGTAAAAAAAAAAGCAAAAAGAAAAATCGACAAATCTTTTTTTCTTGCTTCTCACGCTCCCAAGGAGATTAAAATACACACACTCTTCCATGTAAGCATCAAGTGCGTAAATAATTCTACTTTAAAATAGTGTAAGGGGGTAATGGAATCCCCGCAAAGGTAGAGTGTGTTAATGGAAATCTGGCTATAGGTCGGGTACTTATGCATTTTCCCTAAAACATAACTAAAACTAAAACAGATAAAGTCAAAAATAAAAGAAATATAGAGCGATGAATGAATTCCAAGTAATAGAGTAATAAATTAATAATCAACCTTATGAAGAGTAAGAAATCTATTTCATCTATGTTATTTTAAAGGAGTTAGTAAGCGTGGAAATTAAATTTAAAGGCAAACCAATAAAAAAAACTATATGATAATGTAATCATAGTGAGCAAGGAATAAAGCAATAACGATAATCGAGGACCAAAAGGAGAAAAAATGGGATAAAATATAAAATTATAATAATTATTAGAATTTCAAATCAGAAACTATTTTTGAGTATGGGTTTGGTATAATCATACCGTCAGATATTTACCCCTCAGAACTATTTTAAAGTCAAATAAATTCACCCTTAAAGTACCACAACGAGATTTCTTTTGGGCAGTGAACCACACTCGCTTGACACATCAGATTTTCTTAAAAATAATTCTTTTCCTCCAACATCTACATTCTACAACCCAAAATCACCCCCCCCCCCCCCNAAGCTCCCATTAACACCACCTGAAAACCTTCGAAACCAACCACAAACCTTCATTGAAACAACCCTTTTTACACCCGAAAGAGTTTCCAAATCGGGTCGAGTCGGTATAATTTTCGTCTAGATCTTGGTTCAAGGTAGTTGTCGAGGTTATGGTCGATTTGTTCAACTCCATTTGAAGCTCCGTTTCACACAGAAAAGATAATTTGTGTGTGAAAAGGATACAAAGAGGAAAAGAAAAACATAATAAATGCAAGAAGAATGTTAGACAAAGTCATGGCAATTGAATATCCACCTGATTTAGAGAAGAAGCAAAAAAAAAAGTAAAAGAAAAAGGATAAAATTTAAGAATCAATATATTTCGCAAAAATGGTAAAAAAAAAGCAAAAAGAAAAATTTGCAAATAGTTTTTTCTTGCTTCTCACGCTCCCAAGGAGTCTGAAATACACACACTCTGCCACGTAAGCATTAAGAGTGCAAATAATTCTACTTTAAAATAGTTTAAGGGGGTAATAAGATCCCCGCAAAGGTAGAGTGTATTAATGGAAATCTAGCTATAGGTCGGGGTTACTTATGCATTTTCCCTAAAACATAACTAAAACTAAAATAGATAAAGTCAAAAATAAATGAAATATAGAGCGATGAATGAATTTCAAGTAATATAGTAATAAATTAATAATCAACTTTATCAGGAGTAAGAAATCTATTTTATCTATGTTATATTAAAGGATTTAGTAAGCGAGGAAATTAAATTTAAAGGCAAACCAATAAAAAATTTATATGATAATTTAATCATACTGAGCAAAGAATAAAGCAATAACGATAATCAAGGACCAAAAGGAGAAAAAAAGGTATAAAATATTAAATTATAAGATTTATTATAATTTCAAATCAGAAACTATTTTTGAGTATGGGTATGGTATAATCATACCGTGTAACGACCCGACCGGTCATTTCGCGTATTAGGACTCTGTTCCCCTAAATGAAGTTTTCCATAGTGGTTATTCATGCTTTATGACTTGCGGGGATAGGTGGTTCGGGATTTGGGTGTGATTAGAGTGCTTTAGGAACACTTGGTTCCTTGAGGTTGGCTATTTGGGCAAGTTTGACTTCGGTCAACATTTTGGGCAAACGACCTCGGAATCGAGTTCTGACAGCTCTAGTAGTTCCGTATGATGATTTCGGACTTGGGCGTATGTTTGGATTGGGTTTCTGATGACCTGGGGGCATTTCAGCGCCCAATTTTGAAATAAGAAGTTCCTTAAGTTCATATATTGGTTTGGGATGTGTTTTTATGTTATCAAGGTCCGAACGAAGCTCCGAGACCGGGAATGGTTCCGTTATGTTAATTATGACTTGCCTGCAAAATTTGGGGTCATTCCGAGTTGTATAGATCGGTTCGGCGCGTTGTAAGCGATGTCTAGAAAACTTAAAATTTCTAAGTTTGGTTCTCGGGGTTTGGGGGTATGATTTTGAGTTTTAGCGTTGTTTTGGATGTTCTGAAGGCTCGAGCGAGTCTGTATTATTATTTGGGACTCGTTGGTATATTTGGATTAGGGTTCGGGTGGGCCCAGGTGCCTCCCGGACACCTAACGAGTCCCAAAACCAGCTAAAACAACTGCTGGTGCAGTTGTTGCTGGTGTGACCGCATGTGCGGTTGCCCAGCCGCAAGTGCAGGACCTCTCTTGCGGTCCCTGCCTCGCAAGTGTGAAATCCTAGGGCCCCCCTACCTTCACAGGTGCGGAACAATTTCCACAGGAGCGGGTCCGCTGGTGCGGAAACCCCTCCGCAGGTGCGATCCCCAACCCCCTCGCCATTGGCCAAGTTTGAATTCAGTCAACATTTTGAGCACACGACCTCGGAATCGAGTTCTGACAGCTCCACTAGTTCTGTATGATGATTTCGGACTTGGGCGTATGTTCGGATTGGATTTCTGAAGACACATGGGCATTTCAGCGCCCAATATTGAAATAAGAAGTTCCTTAAGTTCATATTGTTTTGAGACGTATTTTTTGTGTTATCGAGGTCTGGACGGAATTCCGAGACTACAAAAAGTTCCGTTATGTTAATTATGACTTGCCAGCAAAATTTGGGGTCATTCTGAGTTGTATAGGTCGGTTCGGCGCGTTGTGAGCGAATTCTAGAAAACATAAAATTTCTAAATTTTGTTCTTGGGGTTTGGGGGTGTGATTTTGAGTTTTAGCGTTGTTTTGGGTATTTCGAGGCTTGAGCGAGTCCGTATTATTATTTGGGACTCGTTGGTATATTTGGATTACGGCTCAGGTGGGCCCAAGTGCCTCCCAGGCACCTAACGAGACAAAAAACCAGCTAAAACAACTGCTGGTGCAGCTGTAGTTGTTGTTGGTGTGACCGCAGGTGCGGTTTCCCAGCCGCAAGTGCGGGACCGCTCCTGCGGTCCCAGCCTCGCAGGATTGAAATCCGAGGGCCCCCCTACCTTCGCAGGTGCGAAACAATTTCTGCAGGAGCGGGTCCGCTGGTGCGAAAACCCCTCCGCAGGTGCGATCCCCAGCCCCCTCGCAATTTTTCGCAGGTGCGATTCTTTTCTCGCCAATGCGGGACCGCAGGTGTGGTCCCGGGTCGCAGTTGCAGAAACCCCCGTAGGTAGACCTCTTTAAATGTTTAAGAACGGGTTGTCTTCATTATTTCTCATACACAAACTCCATTAGAGAGCCTTCAATCTGGAGCAGCACCCTTCACGACCTATATAGTGCTAAGGTGAGTAATTCCTCTCAATTTTCCTAATTTTTTACAGGGAATTCAACTAGAATTAATTACTAAAACATCAAAAAAATCAACAATTTGGATAGTACAAGTTAGGGCTCTTAAGAATTTGATACATCACCCAATGATTGCCATGCATTCTAGAATGTTGAATTTTGGAAAAATTAGAGTAATCTCCCTACTTGAGCATGCATTCATGTCATTATACTATATTTGGCTAGTTGCGAGTCGTCGAGGGTAGATTTCGGAGATTCGAGCGCGTCCTTGATCCGAGGGGTGGTTTCGTCACAAGCTGAGTCTCTTTTCCAACCATGTAAGGGGGAAATGTCCCCATAGGTTCCTTATTTGCTATGTATACATCTTGTGGGGGCCGCGTACGTACCAAGTGACGAGAGTCCGTACGTGCCGACTATATTGCTATGTCGGGTAGCTTTAGGACTCACGAGCATGCCACTATGTGCCTTATTTGTACCTTGTATGTGTTAAGAGTTGTAATTATTGTCGAGGTGATATGGAAACATGAAACATTATGATTTAGATCCCAGTCGGCTATCCGTGGTATTGACATAGTCCTGTTGAGTTCACTGTTGAGTTGGTACACACATGTACTTATATATATACACACTTGTTATCGAGTGAGCACACGAGCCGCAGGTATGATACGCGGTCGTGGGTTAGCTTATTATTATCGAGTCAGAACACGAGCTGCAGGTATGATGCACTGCCGTGGGTCAACTTATTATTATTGAGTCAGCACACGAGTCGCAGGTATGATGCACGACCGTGGGTCAGCTTCTTATTATCGCGTCAGCACACGAGTCGTAGGTACGATGCGCGATCGTGCGTTAGCTTATTATAGCGAGTCAGCACGCGAGTTGCATATATGATTCGCGATCGTGGCTTAGCTTATGACCTCAGTCCTTATGACCACCCTTATGACTCCGGCCGGTCGTCTTGTCCTGGTATGTGTATGATCACTTGAGTT
>MDKI01248068.1:0-23897 GCA_005239505.1 Nicotiana paniculata
TATATATATATATATATATATAAAACAAAATATTTTTGTGTGGGGGAGGGGGGAGGGAGAGGGGTTGTAGGATGGATGGTGACACAAAAAAATCTTTTTGGAGATATGGCATAGGGTGGGTGTGGGAGTGTGAGGTGGGTTGGTGAGGTAGAGAATAGGATGGGGAAGCTTAAAAAGAGATTTTGGAAATGTTTTCCCTTTTCATGATAAGGAAAACATTTTTCTCAAATTGGTGGAAAATGAGTTGATAAGGAAAATATTTCCAAAACATTTAAACCAATCAAATGAAAAAATTGAAAAATATTTTCCTTCATACCAAACACACCCATAATATTTGTTTTATTAGCAGAAAAAGGAAATCTATCGGTCTAGTTTTTTACGTACTTCAATGAAAAAATATTGAAGAATTAACACAAATAGCCGCTTTCTTAAGTTAAAAATAATCAATAAATATATAATATATGCATAATTTATATATTATATGTGTATAATTTTGTATAATTTGCATGTTAACTTCAGCTTTTAGCAACGAAACTCTAATGGACTGCATCTTTTACAGGCTCAAATTCAGTGAATGAGGGTTTCAATTTTGGGAAATATGGGCTGCTAGTCCAGTTAAATCTTGAAAAAATAATATTGTATAGTTGATCTTAAAATAATAGCCAAAAGATATTATTTATTTTGTATATATATTTATTATATATATTATATATAAAAATTATACAAATTTTAACTATTGAAGATAAATAATTTATAACGCGAGCTAAAAATGAAAGGAAGTCTTCAATTTTCTTCATTTTAAAGGCTGCAGCACAATAGAGTTAGGAATGAGTATTTTATTGGACAAGTAATAGTGGGCCTAGACCTAGATGCTGAAGTTGGCAAAGTTCTGTTATACTGATTGGGTATATAACAGAAAGAGATATTTACATAAATAGTCGGTCATATTTATTATTTTGTTATTAGTCATATACATAGATTATACATTGAATATACGTAATTATACACATATAATATATAATTATGCATATATTATACATCTACTGACTATTTTTAATTTAAAAAATTGAATGGACGACTATATTTGGGTTTGGACTTGAGGGTTTATAACACGCTCTATAAACTAACTAATAGTCATTTTCCTTTATTTTGAATAATTATTTGATGAAAATCAAATAGTCCGACTAACCTCGCTCACATTGTGTAGAGCTTATAATTAAAAGGGAAAATGTTCCCTGAAAAAAAGTTTTTCTTTTTTAGAACTCGAATTCGAAATCTTTAATTAAGGATGAAAAAATTACATTCATCCACCACAATCCTTGAGGGAGACTAAAAGTTGAAATGATTATGAGTTCACCATTTCTTTGCTCCATTTTTCACACGTTTACACATGCTACCATTGTTGGTTCTCTTTAGTTATCATTTCATAGTGGGAATTTGAACTACAAAAAAATCTTGATATTTAAATAAAGTACAAACAAGGAGTGACTACTACACTGATGAGTCGTTTGGTTGGAAAGAAGTTATTTTATGATTTATTTTTTCGGGATTAATTATTTCATCGTTTCATTGGAATAAAAAAATATTATATTTTTGAGATAACTAATCCCAGAATTACTTATACCGCAATTTTCTACCAACCAAACATGAGATAAGCTCTTCTTAAATTTAATCCCGAGATTAATTATTCTTTATCCCTCATACCAAACGAGCCCCAACGAGTATAACTTAACTGCTAATAAAATATGTGAAAATCATGAAATTATGGCTCAAATCACACTATACAGTTTTTATTCATTTGCCTAACTTTCGGTGGGAAGAGTAATTGATGTACGACTGATAAAATGTGATTAAACTCGATAAAATAGTTGAAAAGTGTGCAAAAGCTTCCCAAACGCTAGCATTACAATAAAAAGAACGGAAAATTGTTAAATATATCCCTCGTTATACTTTGGTTTTAAATATATCTTTGCTGTTTTATTATTGATTTAAATATACCCCTCGTTCGTCAAATTTGTCCAAGTTGGACATCCAATAATACGTTACACTGACATTTGATGAGTTGGACACCACGTGACATGCTATTTCGGCGCCCCTAACACAGCCCCTCCCCCACTCTATTTTTTTTCACCACTAAAATTTCATTCTCTTTCATCACCATTCTACCGTTACCGCCACCACAATATTGTATTCCAATACTAAAAAAGTAGCATTCAAGAATAAAATATTGCTTAAATTTTAATCTTCTTTTCTTTAACCTTTGTGATTTTTTCTTTTTCAACTAACGGCGTAATCTTTATCATAAAAAACAAAAACAAAATCTCTAAACAACTTGGCATGCGAATGCAATCAATCGGTCACTGATATTGCAAAAAAGATCCACAAAATAACTTATACAAGGTGTAGATGCTCAACTTAAATATACTAAATTAGTATTAATTTTATTTGAAAGAACCTAACATACATTTTCCACGGTTGTACGTGTTAGGAATTGTTCTGATTTTTTACCGTATTTGGTGTTCCTATTTCTTAAAGGAAAGGACAATACATTTATCATAATTGAGTGTTCCTTTTTGTAGAAGAAAAATATATTTCTTCCATGTTTAGCTAATTCTTTTTCTTGTAAGAAAATGTTTGAACTTCTATAAATTGAGAATCCTTCCTTCTAATGTAGCCATATGGGGTTTGAGGGTCGTGTTTACAGGGATAACTTTACGGGACAAGTGTTAGTGTGCCACTTCTGTTTGCCTCTTCGTGAGCAGAGACATATCCATGATTTAATTCCTATGGGTTCAATTTTAATGTTTTTAACATTGAACCCATTATAATTTTAAAGTTATGGGTTCATATCTACTATTTTTGCAATTTTAATGAATTTTTATATTCATATTTTTACTCCGCGTCGAAAGTTATGGATTCACTTGAACCCATAGGTAGTACACTACATGTACCTATGTTCGTGGGGTTGTTCTCTCGATATTTTGTACTCTCTTTTTATATCGTGGATTGCTCATCTCCGTCGTGGACATAGACCAATTGACCAAATCACATTAAATATTTGTGTCTTTTTTGAATATTTCTCTTTTGTTGTCTGATTTATTATTGTTCAGGGTATGCTTTGCTAGCTTCCGCATAATATGCACCTGACTTTTTCGATCCTAACGGTACCTGTATGATTTTGTGCGGTTCACAGTTGGGTATGATAGAAAATCGCACGGTGCATTTTCATTCACTGATGTGTAATGACTCATCAATTCAATGTTAATAAATTAATTTACCTTGTTAAAGTAAAAGTCTTAAAAGGCTCATGTCGTAGTAGAAACTGATGGATACATGTGCTTGCAGCTGAATCCAATGATGACTCCATCAACAGGCTTTTCTTGTTGATTTTGCTTCAATAACTGATCAATGTTTTAACTGTTTTGTAGTTTTCTTGAACACAAAAACCTAATTAGAAGAGAAATTTTATTCACTAAGGGAAGAGAGGCAGTGGTCATGAGTTTCAATTGAAGCATAAGTTTCTTTCTTTCTTGATATGTTCAGAAGTTCTCAAATTTTCAGTCCCTTTAGTTGAAGTTATAGGCCTTAATGAAGTTGTATTAGTACAAACACCTCTTTTTTGCCTTGTTGCTTTTTAATAATATAAAAGACTAAACTTTGAAATTCAATATTGTTAATGGTGGCGATTATGGCGGCAATGGTGGTGGATGGGAAGCAAATTTTAGTGGTAGAAAACAAATAGAGGAGAGGGGTAAAATGAGTTAGGGGCACCGAGGAGGCATGCCACGTGACATCCACCTCGTCAAATGTCAGTGCCACGCAGAAATGGATGTCCAACTTGGACAATCTTAACGGAAGAGGGTTATATTTCAACCAATAGTATTGCGACATGAGTATATTTGGACCCAAAGTATAACGAGGAGTATATTTAAATATTTTCTCATAGTATAAGGGTATATTCGGCCATTCACCGTAAAAAGAAAGGTGAGGAATACTACTAGAGACCGAGGGTGTTTGAATTGACTTTTAAGCCGGTTAAATAAGCTTTTGAAGTTAAAAAATACTTAAAATAAATTTAAAAGTATTTAAAACAAGCCAAAAGCAATAAGCAGGGCATTCGCAACTTACGAAAAGTCCACGAGTCTTTTAGCAGTGGACTTAATAGTTTTTGACCATTTCTCCCTCCAATTGGTGGATGCATCACTACTTTCAGTTTTATAGCGTCAGCAAATTGTACCACCATCAGAAAGAACAACAGGAAGCAACTATATATACAAAAACAGCTTGTTCCAGATAAGGTGCATGTAGATAACAACTTTATGATGTAAAACCAGTGTTGGTTCCTCTTTGGTAATCTTTTCGATAGTGTGAATTGTGAACTGGACAAAACTCCCAACTTGTTAGCTAAAATAAAGGAAAAAAATTCCATTGTGATGCTATATTGCTATGCTTTTTCCAGTCTTCTTCCGTCATTCTTTAATCTCTGCAACGAATATTCCAAAAATCTTTTATGTATACGGCTACCATGTGTTTTTGCCGGTGATTTATGGGATTTGAGGGTGGAGTTTAATTGTTCTATAGGAAAAACCACTAGATTTAGAGGCAAAAGATGGGAACTTAAGAACAATTTGGATATAATTAATTGTTTTGTTAAAAAAAATCAGATTTAAGTCTAGCTTTCTACAAAAGAAATGTATTTTTAAAAAAAAGCAGGTGCGGGGCAGGGCGGGTGAACGCGGGTGGAGTGCGGGGCGAGTGAATACGGGTTTAAATCCTATGCGGGGCGGGACGAGTTTATATTTCGCGGGTTCAGACAGAACCCGCACCCGCCCGCACCGCCTGCCATTCCTATTATCATCCCAAATGATCCCCAAGGGGTCCCCAAATCGCCTCCAAGTGGTCTTAGCTAGCTCTCCACTAACAAAAGTATGGTGTATATTCTCAACTTGTGGTGTCTTACAACAATTGCATATGGAAACTACATGTTGTCCAAATCTGATAATTATATCATCAAAAAGCAATTTCTTCTTAATCAATCTCCATACTAAAAAGGACATCTTGAAAGGGAGGTGTTTGTGCCAAAGCCCTTGAAGTTCTGGAGTTGTTTCTCGTGATTGTCTAACAATCTTCCAAGCTGAAGAAGTGGTAAAGGACCCGGTGGTTGAAGGAGTCCACACAGCTATATCAACGAGAATAGGATCTCCCAAATTGGTTGAATTGATGAGCTCCATAATGTATTTCCGGAGTTGCTGAAAATCCTGAAAATGTAAACATGAGCCTATTCTGACCTGCTTGATCATTCTATTGTCATGTGGCACATCTAATTGGACAACATTAGCTAAAGCACCTATGCCTAGCCAATTATCCCACCAAAGACTATTATTACCTCTATTGCATTTCCACAGAATATGTTGCTCTATTTGTTCTATGATATCTAACAAATTCTTCCAACCATGTGAGTCATTCTGATTCTTTTTCTTCTTGACCGGATGTATTTTGCTACAATATTTAGATGTCAAGAATTTTACCCATAGAGAGTTAGTGGTTTTGAATCTCCACCATCTCTTCACAGAGAAGGAAAGGCTAACATCCATCAATCTTCTCAATCTGATGCCTCCTTCTTCTTTAGGAAAACACATATTAGCCCATGAACTCCAATGATAATTTTGTTTCCCATCGGAGGTACCCTAGTAAAACCTGGCCAGACATTTTTCAATTTGTTTGAAGATGGTTCTCGGTGGTACCATAGCAGCTTGAAGATGCAAAGGTTGAGATTGAAGTACATGTTTAATTAGGATTGCTCTCCTTCTGGTAGAAAGAAGCTTACCTTGCCACCCATTGGTCTTCCTTACAATCCTTGCCACTGAATCACTAAAGTGAGATATCCTTTTACGACCCACATAAAGTGGACATCCCAAATAAGTGGTAGGAAATTCAATATGCTTAAAACCAGTAATAATTTTGATCTATGAGATATGTTCTAATTCAACTTTGGGGTTAACAAGAAAATAACTTTTGACGCTGTTGATAGATTGTCCTGAGCATCTCCCATAACTTTTTCATGACTAGTTCAAGAGAGATCTTGGATCCAGATGTAAAAATCATTACATCATTAGCGTAGACTATATGAGTAATTTGAGGTCCCGCCCTCTGCATTAAGTAACCCTTGAACATCTCATTAGAAATCAAATGGTTGTTGATACACAATTTTTTCCAAAATAATTTAAAATGCATATATGTCTTCTAAATCATGCATTAACATCAATTGATTATTTCTACATTTCTTATTAATTTGCTCAGTATTTTATTTCTAATAAATAATTAAAAAATTACATCACAAATGATTTCAAAAATATTTCTTGATTTAATTTACTATTTATGATCCTATTAAGTCTAAATTATTCCATAAATAGCCAAATTGGTACCTTTTGACTATAAGTGCAATAACTTTACAATTATAGCCCATGCATACAATTTTTACGTTATTTTTACCAGAATTTAGTAATTTGTATTTTTAAATACTAAATAACCATTTTTAAAACATTTCTATGCATGAAATTTATTTTTATAATTTGTAATTCTTTTACAAATTATTTTAACCAATTTGTTTGGGGTATTTAACAAATAGCCTTTTTAATTGCAATTTTGGCCTAAGTCTATCAGTCCAAAACTCCTTAAAACCAGCCCAGTAAACCCAAGCCCAATACCCTCACCTACCCGACCCAATACCCTCACCTACCCGACCCAATTCTTGATTAATCCTGGCCGTTGATCATTTTTTATCAACGACCCAGAACCTTCTTACCATAATTAAACCAAAGACACCCCCTAACCCTAACCATTTCCCCCCTTTCCCCACCGCCACTCACCTCCCCATCTCTCAGATGCTCTCTAGTCTTAACCCTAACTCTCCCTCGCCGTCGCTCATTTGTAGCCGTTCATGGTGGTTCTTCACCAGCCCCAGGCCTCTAATGGCCTCCTCTATGCCGGGTACCTTCATATCTAAGGTCCTTGAGAAGATCCTCAAGGGACCAGGGCTAGTCTGCTTACGCATTTGGTTCTTTCTCGCCTGTTTCAGGCCATTTTGGCTCGATTTCGAGTAAGAACTTCTTGTTTCGTCTTAAACCTATGGATTTCTAAGCCTATGTCGTCATCTCTGTATTATTTCTAAAACCCTAATTTCGTCCTTTAAACTTCTCAAATCTGTACAGATCTGAGATGGATCGAACTTATTTCACATGTTTTTATGAAAATCTTCTGGTTTTCGAGTGGCTTTCCATTTTCCTAAACTAGGGTTTCCTGAAAATCCTTTTCTCCAAAATGTTTTCTGATTTTGAATGTTTAATCTTCTACTCTTATGTGCTTTTGACCAATTATGTTGAGTTTGCCTCGACCCTAACTAGTTTATGCTAAAACCCCAATTTCTTGACATTTTTGCTTTGATTCTGAGTTTGACCGTATTACTTGTGCACTGTTTTCGTTCTGTGCTTTGATTCTCATGATTTTCCTTTAGTTTAATTCGATTTTTACCCGAGTATGTATATATTAGGGTTTATGATTCGATTCTCGACTGATTCTGTGTGTTTATACTTGGCCTATTTGTTTATTCATGGAAACCTACATTTCTTCCCTTTAAATCAGTGTTATTTTGAGTTTTGATTCACTGATTTGCTCTATTAAGACCTATGTGCTGATTCTTGATTATTTCCCTATTTTACACATCTTAATTGTTTTCTTGCCTTATTTGATTAGTCGTGATACTTATTGATTCCCCAAGATTGTTTCCTTAATTGAACCCCTGTTTATTTACCCCTAATTTCCCGTTATGTTCTTAAGTCTTACTTGATTTCCCTTTCCTTAAATATTTGTCCTGCCCTTTACCGTTGGGTGATTAGTATGTCAATCACTCTCACTTTACTCTTAAGTCCCTAGGTTCTGCCCCTCCAGTGTGCGTACTTCCTTGGGATCCTTTTGAGATTCCTTTGAACTCTGGCACACTGGGGCTGGCCATTCCACACTGCACTTATTCAATCCCTGTTATGAAAAGTCTAGTGTGAACACTGCCCGGGATCTTTGAGGTCCTTAGGGAACTCTGACACACCTGGACGTGAATTTGGCTATGAAATCCTTGGCATTTGAGACTATTGAAGGCCTGGTATTATCACGTTTGTTTTGGGCCTACTTCAGGCTCTCTATAGTTTAATTTATATTTCCTTTGTGTAATTCATTCAATCATTGGTCAGTAATAATTAATTGTAAATAGATATTGGGGTGGCTAGTGAAGAAGGGAGGGTAGTTGTATGATATTGTTGGTAATACTGGGTAGAAACATGCTATAGGCTTTACATCCCGCAAAATCTGCATTTGAAGCCATGTTCTAGGACCTGTGTATTCACTTGCATGCAAACCATGTTAAACCTGCATTAGATATCCTGTTCTTAGGACTTCAAGTTTATAGCTTCCGTATACTTTACATCACTATTCCATGCTTTAATTTTGCATAAGTAATTTCACTTAGAGATCCTGCTACTAGGTTAATAATCTCACCTTAATAAACTGTCATCCCTGTATGCATTAGATACCATGTTTTAGGAACTCTGTTTGCATTTGTTTGAACATGTCTATTTTGATTAAAATAAGTGATTGTCCATGAAAAGGTATAAAAACATCCCCACGCATAGATATCATGTCCTTAAAATTGATAAATCGCCTGTTATAATCTGTATTACCTAGATCCAGCATGCCTATAGGTTGAATAATCTTAAATTGCTAAGCAACTCCTGTAAATTGTGATTGCGTATGATCCCACTCCTAGGAGAGCCTTAGGTGATTAATGTTTTTTATACAAAACGGGAAGTTGCATTCTTGATTGTGTTTAAACTGCTTAAGTCCCACAGGTTTTGAAATCAGTAGGCAAACTAATTAGGACTTTTCCGCTTAGTTCTAAAGCGGTGCTGCATGTTCTGTGTATTGATGTTCACCTAGACATCCTGTCTTAGGATTTTTCCTAAAAAAATTACCTGAATCTGTATTTGAGACGTGCTGTTTATTTGCCTATATACATGTGGAGGCAAACATGAGCCGTTTAACTGCTTTTTCCCTATTTGCTTGTCCTACATGTTCTTTGTTTGTCACCTAGATTTTTGCCTTTTAAATACCTTAGGATTGTCTAGAACTGCCCAGATTTAGAGGTCCTAATCTCCTCCAGGAACACAAGGAAGGGACGGGTAACAACACACTTAGAGTTCGTTAATAAAAACTCGCTTAATAACCACGAAGCGGTAGGATAATAGGTAGTAAAAGGATATGATGACCTGTGCGCTAATCCAACGTGTAACCCCTCTCATTGAGGAGTGATTACCGGGAATTGCATGGATATGATCCTATAGGATAAACAACTTAGGACCCCCTTTATCCCTTTTACACATATGTGATTAGAATGTTTATCTGTTAAAAGCCTTTACTTCTTTTACATATGTGTGCTTTGACTGTTTATTTGCACTTGACTAATTCACAAAGTAGGTTTGGTCGGGACCCACCGTTGTGGACATTGAGGGGTGCCTAACACCTTCCCCTTGAAGTAACTTTAAGCCCTTACTCAATCTATGGTAATACAACTAGTTTTGTAAATGACCCGTAATAGGTGCCCTAACGCACCTTAATTCGTTAGGTGGCGACTCTTCAATTCTTCGTATATCCCTTTTCCCAAAAGAAAACGAGTCGTCCCAATAATGCCGAAAACCCTGACTAATCCGCGAGGAGAAGAAATGGGGGGGGGGGGGGGGGGGGGGGGCGACAACATGGAGACTCTGCTGGGGATTCTAGGCTTTTACCATAACAAGCCGCTTTGTGAATTTGTGCCTTACTTTGTTAATACCTACACCATTTCCTTTCCCCCTTTATGTGAAATTAACTGTCTATTTTTCTCAAGTATTTATTTTTTTTATTTTTTATTTTTTATTTTTTCCAATACGAAACTGACATGTTTCTTTGTTTTCTTCTGTAACCGCTTTCAATTATAACTGTTGTATCGCTTTCATAATGTGCAAATACGTGACAATATGTTGTTTATTATTTATTTATTGCTGCATAATCATGCTCAACATCATACTCCACTCGTGCCTATACAAATCCTATAGCAACGCTTGATTAGTGGTTGAGCTCTTCCAATTAATATCACCCCTAAATTCGGAAAGGCTTATTTGCGGTAAAATCAGTCGATCAGCGATGCAGTTGATGGTTCCGTGCCTTTCCCCCTCGAGTTGTCCGCTCGAGGGTACCAGTCTAGACCCCCATAGAAACCTTACTCTTGTTATATTATGCATGCATCATGGTCAAACCTAGTCGGGTTAATGTGTCATCCGCATAATAACCCTTTAAGACAGCCTCGTCCAAAAGTCCACCGGGGTTTTCATAATCCCAACAGACGCAATCATGTTCTGTGTATTAAATTGGAGAACTAAATGCCAATATGCTGATCATAAGTGTATAAATAGTCGAGTCTGGTGGGGGAAAGGGCCTAACCATTTTTGTCTTACAGAAAATGAAGCACGAGGTCCCCAGATTCGGTATGGTCAGCAATATTCCACCAATGCTCCTAGACTGGTGGGAAGACCTTCCTTCAAGTGATAAGAAACATGTGAAGAAACATTTGGGCAACTTACCCTCTCTGCAGGAAATCCAACCAAACAATATGATGATTAAGGCCGCTGCTTTGTTTTGGGATAGTGAAAGAGCTGTATTTCGCTTTGGGAATATCGAAATGACACCACTCTTAGAAGAAATAAGAGGACTAGCTGGATTAGCTTGGGAAAGCCCTGGGTTGTTGGTGCCTGAGAACCGCACGAGCAAAGGTTTTCTGAAAATGATGGGGTTGAAGAAAAATGCTGAACTGGAGTATTTGAAACAATCCTACATACCTTTAGAATACTTGTATGAAAGATACGGTCACAACAAATCATACCGTACCTATCATGACGAGTTTGCCATCACATCTCTGGGTCATATCCACCGCAGGGTATTCCTGTTTATTGTGTGCTTTTTGGGGTTGATAGTGTTCCCAACAAAGAGGGAAATGATTCATACCAGGCTAGCCATGGTAGCCAGGGCCTTGATGGAAGGGATCGACGGGCAAAACTTCAGCATTGTCCCTATGATCTTAGCTGACATTTACCGAGCCTTGGAGCATTTCGAGGGTTGTAACCTATTGTTGCAGTTGTGGCTCTTAGAACATCTTCAAAGGGGCCAATATCACCAAGAACTTCCACGAAGGGCTTGGAATGACCATATTGCTTTCCATCACCCCAAGCGGATGACCTACATTCCGGACATATTTGCTCAGCCGGAAACTGCCAAAGAGTGGGTGGAATTCTTTGATAATCTGACTGAGGAACAAGTGCAATGGATGTTCAAATGGTTCCGGACGGACGAGTTTATCATCAAGTCCAGGGATGCACCACACTTAGTTCTGATCGGGTTAAAAGGTATATATCCTTATGTTCCTCTCCGAGTCATGAGGCAGGCGTGTAGGAAACAAGTTGTACCAAGGGTTGCGAAGATAGGTCATCAGATCGGATTTCTAGGACGACGACGTCCCCTACCAAGTGCCAAGCTCAACACATGTGGCACTGCAAAATCATCATAGAGAAAAATACTATTGAACTACACAGGTACCATGCAGGGTGTTCACCTTTCTACCAGGCATGGCTAGAAGACAACTTAGACGGGATAGTGAGGCCAGGGATCAACCGAGGCAATATAATCATAGATGAAGATGCTGAGGCTCAGGTCAAGTACAACCGACTGCGCAAAAGGGTCCACGATTCCGAAAATGAGCATCGTGAAATACATGAGACCACAAGAGGCTGATCGAGGGGTGGAAAGAGATGGCTATCATTTCCAACAGGAAGCTGGAATATCTGGAGCGAGGTGTAGTGGAGTTAGAGGGAAAAGTCATAAAGAGGATCGAGGATTTCCAGAGCGCTGAGGGGAACGAAGGAGGACACTTGGCTAGAGCATACCTGCTGCTGGGACTGCGCGACCTGGGAAACCTGTTCGATCGAATCAAGAATATCGAATCTTGGGAAGGTCCTTCTGGGACCAAATAAGCTAGATTTACTTTTGCTTTCATAAATGTAATAAGTCCAAGTGCCATTAGTGATTTATTTCCTATTTTTTATTTTAGCATCGTTTTGGGATTCGTCTATTTTATATTAATGAAATGAGGCATTTTGGCATCTAAGTTCTCCAAATCAACTTGTCTCTAGGCCTACCTTGGGCACAACGAGGCTCCCAAATTACGACGCGCATTTACATTCCTGAAATATGTGTTTAAATAATGTAAATAATTTTATCATAATCCTCACTAACTTGTTACCTTTTGTTTTTATTTTATTTTGATTATTCCCCTTCCCCAAAGGTTGGTTCGTGCATTCTGGCATCATCAGCATATCATACAAGATCCAGGGGCCCTCCACCTTCTCCTCCTCCTAGTCCACCTAAAGGCAAAGGCAAAGCAAAGATGGAAGACTTGAACAACATCAGGAAGGAAAACACAACACCATCTGAACATCCAGAACTTCTGACAGTCGAGGTACACATATCCAGAATGATGCTGCGTCGCAACTTGAATGTCACGTCCCAAATCCAATAAGAGTCGTGATGGCGCCGGACACCACTGTCAGGCAAGCCAACACTAAGAAGTTAATTAATTCTTTATTTTAATACTCTTGAAATCATTCCTTTTCATTACATTAAATAATAATTGACGAACTTCCACTAAGTAAACAACAACGTACCTAAAAAATTTAAACAATGAATAAATCCCAAAGTTATCCCAGAACCCGGTGTCACAAGTGCATGAGCCATTTCTAGGAAACAATATAATACAATAACCGTCCGAAATACAAATTAGACAGTAGAGAAAATACAATACAGTACTCAGAAGGGGATTCTGCTGGCTGCAGTCGTCTCGAGGAGTGCAGCTCACCTAAGTCTCCGTATCAACCATGCCGCTGCGCCAAACTAGGCCACTAGACGTACCTGAGCCTGTGCAACAAAAATGCACAACAAGTGTAGTATGAGTACAAAACAACGCGTACTCAGTAAGTATCCCGCCTAACCTCAAAGAGGTAGTGACGAGAGGTCGACTTTGACACTTACTAGAGGTCAAACTACTATAATTAAATATGACACTAAGCATAGATGTCATAATAAAATAACAAATAACAACAGGAAGGGACAACTTCTTTCATATTTAAATTTCAGTTTCCATCCTATCGGTTAACAACTTATATCTCAAGGCAATTAAACAGTTCAAATCATAGATAGTACCCAGCAAATATCATGCGCAAGAAATGCCGAGGTCGTACGGCCCGATCCAACAAAATTAATAAAATGTGCACTGCCGAAGGGTCGAACGACGCGAACCATAGATGCATCTATTAATCTGCCGAGGCGAACAACCCCTTCCCATGAGAGTAGTGGAAGAAATCACCCCGCTCGCGGAATATAAATTGCGAAGCGGTTACACATAAATATAACATATTTTCCTCAATCTTTTTTCGAAGTAATAATTTTACTTGAAACCTTCAAATATTTAAGATCTTGAAATAACTTCTATTTAATATTAATAGTGTATATAAATCAATTAACAGTGTTCACAAAGCATGGTGTAAACCTAACTACCCGGACATAACAAGAATAGTCACTACGTACGGACTCTCGTCACCTCGTACGTACGTAGTCCCCCACAAATATTCACATGTCATATAAGTTCACCTATGGGGAAATTTCCCTCTTACAAGGTTAGAAAGGAGACTTACCTCGCTCCGCAACCAAATTCAAGATCCCAATAAACCTTTGCTTCGCGAATTCGTGTCCGAAAGCCTCGATTCTAGTCATAAACAATTCGAAATACTCACTACAAATCGTAGGAATTAATTTCATATGAATTTACTAATTTTTCGGATTAAAATCCGAAATTTAACTCAAAAATCACCCGTGGGGCCATCGGAATCCGACGAAACTAAAAAAATCCGACAATTCATTCCGATACGAGTTCAACCATGCAAAAATTATCGAATTCCGACATCGGATTGGCTTTCAAATCTTAATTTTTTGTTTTTGGAAGATTTGCTAAAAATAAGATTTTTCTTCAATAAATTCATGGATTCATGATGTAAATGAGTATGGAATCACGAAATATAATCAATATAGGATAAGGAACACTTACCCCAATGTTTTCCCGTGAAAATCGCCCAAGAACCGTGCTCCAAAAATCCAAAACGAAATGAAGGAAATGAGCATTTTTGGTCCTTAAGTTTCTGCCAATCCGTCAGTAAAAGTCCATTTTCGTCACTAAAAGTCCATTTTCGTCACTAAAAGTCTTTACTAAAAAGTCCACTAGAAATAGCTTTACCAGCACTTATTTAATCGATCATAACTTTATGTACAAATGTCTAAATGCTGAATGGTTTAACATTCTGGAAACTAGAATCAAAGGGTTACAACTTTTCTGTTTTGAAATTTTTTATAATTCTTATATATTTCGAGATATAAGCTTCCAAAGTAGGCTCCTCGCATCAGAAATTTCTGGGAAAATTGCCAAACAGCTTTACCAGCCTTCATTCAATCGATCATAACATTCTGTAAGAATATCGAAGTGATGAATGGTTTATCTTTATGGAAACTAGAATGCAAGGTATATAACTTTCATGTTTTGCAAATTTTCATATTCTTTATAGATTTTGAGATATAAGCTTCCAAATTAGCTTCGCAATTGCACCAGTTGCTGCCAAAACAGCTTTTGCAGAAATTTCAGCAACTTCAACAATGTGCCAAACGATCCGAACCCCGTCCGAAACTCATCCGAGCCACTCGCGACCTTGTACGAATATACCAGTAAGTCTTATAACATAACATGGACCTGCTCGAGGACTTAAATCACATCAAACAATATCAAAACTACAATCGCTCATTGAATCGAATTATGAGTTTTCAAATCTTCCAACTTCTATACTTTGCGACGAAACATATCAAATCAATTCGGAATGACTTCAAATTTTGCACATGAGTCATAAATGACATAATGTATCTGTTCTAATTTTCAGAATCGGATTACGACCCTGATATCAAAAAGTCAACTCTCGTTCAAATTTCTCAAAAATCTTCATATTTCTAACTTTCGCCAACTGACTCCAAAATGACCTACAGACTTCTAAATCCACTTCCGATTGCGCTCCCAATACCAGAATCACCATACGGATCTATTCCCAGATTCAGAATAACATCGATAGCATTGAAATGCACTTTAACCCAAATTTATGAAATTATTCTAAATTGCTAACTTCCACAATAGGCGCCGAAACGCTCCTGGGTCATCCAAAACACGATCCGAACATACGCCCAATTCCGAAATCATCATACGAACTTGATGGAACCTTCAAATCCCAATCACGAGATCGTTTACTCAAAAATTCAATCTTAGTCAATTCTTCCAACTTAAGGTTTCCGAAATGAGAATTCTTTTTTCCAAATCAACGCCGAACTTCTTCCCGAAATTCAATTCCGACCACAGGTACGTGTCATACTACTTGAAATGAAGCTACTCGTGGCGTCAAACCGCCGAACGACGTGCTAGATCTCAAAACGACCCGTCGGTCGTTACATTCTCTCCCACTTAAACATACGTTCGTCCTCGAACGTGCTAAAAACTGCGCTAGAGTTGTCCGAAATCACTGTTTAACACCTCGTGCACCTACCCGTGATACCACAACTCCGTTGAGCACATTAGCTCGATCAAATCTGAAGATATTCTCCTTTATCCCAGCAAATAAGCTTAGAGCCCAATTCCAAAATCCGAAATTCTCTGCCAGGTCTGCTTCCAACATACGAACACTGTATCAATCACCAAACGATGTACCGATACATGATTTCATACCTTCGCTGAATTCACACTATGCATTGCATAACTCACATGACCATAATAACATCCTCTGATAACAATATCCAAAATTCCCCGATTCTGATTCTCCCAATGCACCTCCTGACATATATAAGTCTTGTCCCAACTTTTGCAATACCGCCACGACGGAAGAGATGTGTAGAAACTCATAACCAACTGCCAAGTCAACAAATCATTGAGTCTATACTCCTGACGAGAACCATTACCTCATTCTAAACCAAATAATGGTAATTGCTCTTTAATATGCTTCATATAATCTGATTGCATTGATCCTAGATCTAATAACCCCGTCTCACCCTTTACGAGCTGCTCAGGTAACAGTCACCGCAGACATGACCAAAAGTATCATATGATGCCACAATGTGCCAATAAGCTACAAACTCGAACGCGGTACATAAGGAAAACGAACTCTGGAAGGGACTACTCAACCCACGAAACCAATATGAACTTTCCTTAGAAAATTCTAAAGAAAACACACAGAAATAGATATTGGGAACTGTACTAAACATCATACTGTTGCGGCATGCAACCTGATCCAAATAACATACCCGTGGAGACGTGCCACCCGATCCACACATAAAATCCACATAAGGAGATACACACTGAGCTAAATTGCTCACTACTACAAAATACTGAATATCGGTCACAAGCACGCTAAGTGCATAATACCATCCATGGGGAGACAGATAGCGCCATACGCTACAAAACTCAAGCACTATTAAGGTGCGATATATGATCTGAATCTCAAGAGCCATCCTGCTCACATAACACCATATGCGGAACCTCAACACATACAAATTTATCAAGCCGTTTCACAATTCACACGGCACAATATAATACTACATGAAATAGCCGACGATGAAACAACATACAATGTCCGAATACTCCTCCATGAGGAGCGCTATGCAAAAATGAACACATATGGCCTGATATAGAGCCCATATTCGTATTTAAATCCATTCACAGACCTCAAGCCGATTCTGATCGCACCGTACTAGGCTAATAACCTTTCATGAGTCCATAATAACCCTTTTCTCATAACACACAAGAACAAACATCATAACCAGAGCAAACCTCCACCGTCCATAGCCCAATAAATCGAGTGCCCTCCAGGCATAATTCTCAAATTAGTGATATTACCACCATCTTCATACTTGGTTTAAATTTTTATTCAATCAAGTGATTGCATGTCACACTTATACAATCTTCCCGTGAGATATGCTTCCACAATCTCATGCACCAGGTAACAAGTCTGCACTTCTATACTACCAGGCACACAAATGCTGTAAAGCAAACCAAGAATCCGTAACCAGGATGCAAAGCCTCCTACACAAACACCGATCTCAAGTGACACTGAAGACAATACCAACTCACTCTAAACATCCAAACCCCCTTCCTGCTCATCCGAGCTAGTGACATCATTGTCAACACCGAAACGCAACCTTGATCCTTACTTCCAAATTTCATACCGCTCACTGCACCTAACATGCCAATATGCGGTAGTGCCAGAATTTCATCATAACTCCTGAAACACTAATAGGGTAAACAGTTCATCATATAAAAACTTTTTACTTAACTCATTCTGAGAGAACCATAGCAACACACAAGTAAATTTTCATAACCGTAGAACATGCAAATCCTCAAGTAGTGGTTTAAACCACCATAACCCTTCCGGGATACGCCTACACATAACAACTCAATCTGCACTCATCCTGAGTGGCCTTGTATCACGAGACCATGCTGTCTCAAATCCCACCAACCATCTCATACCCTCCTTGTGTGCATGCTCGCCTCCTCAACTGATGCACCCATTTCGATAATTCCTCTACGAATCCGAAGTCCTTTTCTCTTATTCCTCCAAATGCTACACTGCAAGCCGAAGATATCATAGAACGTTCTGAGCCTCTTTTCATAATCCGCTGCAAATTTGCGGGCTTGAAATTCCTAAGCACCTCATTTTAACATTTGAATTCACTAGGACCGTTGTTGAGAGTCACCCACTCTGGCTTGGTCCCGAATATAATCAACTCCAAGGCTCCGCTGGCACATGAACACCCATCTTAATAAAGCACCCGACTGAATAACTTCCCTTGTAAATCACCTCCGTACGAAGCATAAATCCTGAAGTTTCCCAAAGCCCGATTATGAGTTGATAAGACTAGCTATAGCACACCTCTATCAATTCCTTTGCTCAAATTGCCACTTATGTTATTTTCCCTTAGCTGTAATAACTCACCAATACGCAGATAACTAGAAACCGCACATGTAAACAACCACACAGTCCAATCATAGACGGTGAGGCTCTCCCGCTTAGCTTGAAGCTACAATTACATAACCCTGAGACCCACCGAGGTTCCTTCTTCCCCCATTGACATCAGCTAATAGTCCAAAAAGGCATTCCAAACTCGAAGTCATGTTGCACCTAAATAAAAATTCGTGGACCTAGTCGCTGTCCACCATGAATTCCCCAAGTGCCTGCAAACTTTCCTCAAGGCGTGTGACCATCCTACCACAGAACTCGTATGTTACTTTGCAACTCTCCCACTTTGGTTCAACCCTCTCCTTTAAGCAACTCCTTGACTTCTACTTTTCATACTTGACCTTCTAGCAATTCAACCACCGCAAAACACCTCCCTCATGTCCTTCCTTGTCCTTCGTCGCCCAATTGTTGACCCAAATCCGAATCCATCTCCTTAACACCCGAACAAATGATCCGCTACCAACTCTAAACCTATTAGAAGATCAACTTTTTCGAGCCATCAATACTAGAAGTACCAATTCGATTATGAAATCACTACACTCCGTTATCTCTGACAACCGCATTTCACTATTTTACCATACCCTGCCCTGAAGGCAAATTGAAGAAGGCCATAGCATCAGTGAACCTTAACGCATTCAACAAGGACGATGAAACCACATCAAAATTGAGAACTCTACCATGCTCGAAAATACCAAGCCTCGTTACTCCATCAACCCAAATCTGAACATTCCTAGTCCGACTGTCTTTCCTCCGCCGAAAATAGAATACTGAATCTCTGAATCATGCACTGTGTAAAACCTCCTTTCAGGTCATTCACTGCCTCGACACCTAAATAAACATCCTACCATTACACAAACATTGTGCGATAGCAACGCACAAATTGTAATATAAATCAATGCCAAATCTCAAAACCTTTGGTAATACTGATGCTGAGCTGAAACGACAGGACGACCTTCCAAAAGACAATGGTTATAGCCAAATCAAATACGCATATAGAAACATCCTGCACCATATCTGTACTACCATGACAATTCCTCGATTCTCAATCCATAACAAGCGCTTCACGTTATATACGATTGAATAGGAAATAAATAAAGGCACAAGCCTCAAAAGGATCAATTCGCACGATGAGGAATCAAGAAAGGAAGTGCTCCTAACAACCCTATAGCCTCTCGAAGATAAGTACAAACGTCTCCGTACCGATCCACAAGACTCTACCGGACTTGCTCATGACTCGTGAGACCTAAGTGAACCTAGTGCATAGATACCATGTTGTCACGACCCAAATCCAATAAGAGTCGTGATGGCGCCGGACACCGCTGTCAGGCAAGCCAACACTAAAAAGTTAATTAATTCTTTATTTTAATACTCTCGAAATTTCCTTTTTGTACATTAAATAATAATTGACGAACTTCCACTGAGTAAACAACAATGTCCCTAAAAAATTTAAACAATGAATAAATCCCAAAGTTATCCCAGAACCCGGTGTCACAAGGGCATGAGCTATTTCTAGGAAAAAAATATAATACAATAACCGTCCGGAATATAAACTGGACAGTAGAGAAAATACAATACAGTACTCAGAAGGGGACTCTGCTGGCTGCGATCGTCTCGAGGAGTGCAGCTCACCTAAGTCTCCGTATCAACCATGCCGCTCTGCCAAACTAGGCCACTAGACGTACCTGATCCTGTGCAACAAAAATGCACAACAAGTGTAGTATGAGTACAAAACAACGCGTAATCAGTAAGTATCCCGCCTAACCTCGAAGAGGTAGTGACGAGAGGTCGAATTTGACACTTACTAGAGGTCAAATTACTATAGTTAAATATGACACTAAGCATGGATGTCATAATAAAATAACAAACAACAGCAGGAAGGGACAACTTCTTTCATATTTAAATTTCAGTTTCCATCCTATCGGTTAACAACTTATATCTCAAGGCAATTAAACAATTCAAATCACAGATAGTACCCAGCAAATATCATGCGGAAGAAATGCCGAGGTCGTACGACCCGATCCAACAAAAATAATAAAATGTGCACTACCGAAGGGTCAAACGGCGCGAACTATAGATGCATCTATTAACCTGCCGAGGCGAACGACCCGCTCCCATGAGAGTAGTGGAAGAAATCACCCCGCTCGCGAAATATAAATTGCGAAGCGGTTACACATAAACATAACATATTTTCCTCAATCTTTTTTCGAAGTAATAATTTTACTTGAAACCTTCAAATATTTAAGATCTTGAAATAACTTCTATTTAATACTAATAGTGTATATAAATGAATTAACAGTGTTCACAAAGCATGGTGTAAACCTAACTACTCGGACATAACAAGAATAGTCATTACGTACGGAATCTCGTCACCTCGTACGTACGTAGTCCCTCACAAATATTCACATGTCAAATAAGTTCACCTATGGGGAAATTTCCCTCTTACAAGGTTAGAAAGAAGACTTACCTCGCTCCGCAACCAAATTCAAGATCCCGATAAACCTTTGCTTTGAGAATTCGTGTCCGAAAGCCTCGATTCTAGTCATAAACAATTCGAAATACTCAATACAAATCGTAGGAAGTAATTTCATATGAATTTACTAATTTTCGGATTAAAATCCAAAATTTAACTCAAAAATCGCCCGTAGGGCCCATGTATCGTAATCCGACAAAAGTCACAAAATCCGACAACCCATTCCGATACGAGTTCAACCATGCAAAAATTATCGAATTCCGACATCAGTTTGGCTTTCAAATCTTAATTTTTTGTTTTTGGAAGATTTGCTAAAAATAATATTTTTCTTCAATAAATTCATGGATTCATGATGTAAATGAGTATGGAATCATGAAATATAATCAATATAGGATAAGGAACACTTACCCCAATATTTTCCCGTGAAAATCGCCCAAGAACCGTGCTCCAAAAATCTAAAACGAAATGAAGGAAATGAGCATTTTTGGTCCTTAAGTTTCTGCCCATCCGTCACTAAAAGTCCATTTTCGTCACTAAAAGTCGTTACTAAAAGTCCACTAGAAACAACTTTATCAGCACTTATTCAATCATTCATAACTTTATGTACAAATGTCTTAATGATGAATGGTTTAACTTTATGGAAATTAGAATCAAATGGTTACAACTTTCATGTCTGCAATTTTTCAGATTCCTTATATATTTCGAGATATAAGCTTCCAAAGTAGGCTCCTCGCATCTGAAATTTCTGGGAAAATTGCAAAACAGCTTTACCAGCCTTCATTCAATCGAACATAACATTATGTAAAAATATCTAAATGATGAATGGTTCATCTTTCTGGAAACTAGAATGTAAGGGATACAACTTTCATGTTTTTCGAATTTTCAGATTCCTTATAGATTCCGAGATATAAGCTTCCAAATTCAGCTCCGCAATTGCACCAGTTGCTGCCAAAACAGCTTCTGCAGAAATTTCAGCAACTTCAACAATGTGCCAAACGATCCGAACTAGGGGTGGGCATAAAATCCGAAAAATCGAATTCCGAACCGAACTGAATTAATTCGGGTTCGGTCTAATTAGGTATTTCGGTCTAATTCGGTATTAATTTTTCGGTATTTCGGTTCGATTCTCGGTATTACAATTTAAAAAATTCGGTATTCCGAAATACCGAATATACCGAAATTTTAAGTATATTTTTTTTTGGACCCTACATACACTGATATACCCACCCAGTGCCCAGCCCCAGCCAGCCCAATGTAATTCCATTTCCTGTCGGCCCAGCCCCCAAGCCCAAACCCAACTTAGACTCTCAGTTCTCAAACGTAGGAGTTAGGTTAGGAAATTTCACATTTTTCATTTCTTCTCTCGTAGACTCTCACCGTCTCAGTTAGGTTAGAGTTAGACGTAGACGCAGTCACTCACTCTTCACTCTTCAGTTCTTCTTCTTCACGACTTCACCCACACCGGCCGCTGCAATTCGTCTTCTTCACGACTTCACCCACGCCGGCCAAACCACCAGAGAACACAAAAAGTAAGTAAGCACCATCTCAATCTTCTAATTCCCCTTTTCTTTCTTTTTGTATATACAATTTTTACCATTTTTAATTTCATTTTTGTTTGTTTTGTTTTTGTCATTTGGTGTGAAAATGCAGCCGCGTTGGTGATTCCGAGTTCCGACTCCTCTCTCCTCACCCCTCACTCAATCATTGGATTATTTCGAAGCTCAACGCTCCGTCCAGGTTCATATGAATTTTCTATGATCTTTAGTTTGTGATTGTTTGAGATTTCTTTTTATATTTTGTGAATTCTGCTTGATTTTGAAGCATTTGAGAAAGAATTTTTTAATATTGGACAAAGAGGGATCTCAAAAGCAGCGACTAAGTCTAAACAGACGAATTTCTGTCACTAAGAACTCCAACAGTTACTTTAATTTCATGCATCAAAATTTAGTATTCACATTGTATTTACTATTTAGTGATAGTTTTTCTTTTATAATTGAATAGTGATGGTATTTTTCTTATATCAATATTTGTGGATTAAATTCTAAGTTGGTTATTAGCGAGAAGAATAAATCTATAGCAATAAATTTAGGATCACACAATCTTATACTATCTCTATTTGTATAGATGGCAAATGAAAGTTTAAATAGTGTTGCCGGTTCAAGTGAAAGCAAACCTATTACTCAGATAGCTACGCCAACATCATTGATGCTCAAGATTCTAAGAAAAGAAAGGCCATGCAACTTAGATCCAAGTATTGGGATCATTTTGATAAAGTAGAAGTAAATGGGGTTGGTAAAGCAGTGTGTAAATATTGTAAGCAAGCTTTGGCTGCTTACTTGTCTAAGAATGGAACAAGCAGGTTGAAAAATCATTTGAACAGATGCAAACAATACCCACCTAACATCAATAAAGATAAAAATCAACCAAAGATAAATTTTCAATCTTACCAAGGTGATGAAGGATCACTTTGGAAATTTGAGCAAGAAGTGGTTAGGAGAGCCTTAATTGAGATTATAGTTATTGATGAACTACCATTTAGATTTGTAGAAAATGAAGGCTTTATAAAGTTTATGAGAAAAGCTCAACCACAATTTCGTATTCCTTCTCGTAGAACAATAACAAGGGATTGTTATGAAGTTTACGGTGAATTGAAGCATAATCTGAGAATGTCTTTTAGAGAAGCACAACCAAAAATTTGCCTCACTACAGACACATGGACTTCAATACAAAGAATAAATTATATGTGTTTGATAGCCCACTTCATTGATAGGGATTGGAATTTGCATAAAAGAATACTAAATTTTTGTCCGATCACTAGTCATAAGGGGGAAGAGATGGCTAATGCTATTTCAGTTTGTTTGCTTGAATGGAAATTAAACAAGGTATTCACTATTACTGTGGACAATGCTTCTTCAAATGATGTCACGGTAAAAAAATTGTCTAAAAAGGTAGATATGTGGAAAACTAATATGATGGGTGGTAAACATCTTCATGTGAGATGCATGGATCATATATTAAATCTAATTGTGTAAGATGGTTTGAAAGAAATTGATGCTTCTGTCGTACGTGTTAGAAATATTGTGAGGTATGTGAGAGCTTCTCCTGTAAGGTCCTTAAAGTTTAAACAGTGTTGTGCACACGTAAAGGTAGAATGTACCAAAACTTTGTGATTGGATGTTCCTACTAGGTGGAATTCCACCTAT